>CAOJBJ013575522.1:0-10026 GCA_948291685.1 Euphorbia celastroides | reverse complement strand
GGTATGAACAAAAATTAAAAAACAGAAAAAATTGAAAAAAGAAGCACTAAGTTGATTCGGGATTGCAGGTATTGCATGCCGGAAGCTTTGGATAAGAGTTTGGTTGAAGGGAAAGTTGTTCTGTGTGATGGATTGGTTGATTAAAACTTTAACGGCCTTGGATTGCTGGGCATAGTATCAGTACCAGAAGACTATTACAACGATGTTGCATTTAGTTTCCCTTTACCGGCTTCGTTATTAAGCTCTGAGGATAAAGCCAATGCGTTGAATTATGTGACAACTGCTAGGTATTTCTGAAATTTTCTGATTTTTGTACAGCTGATAGAGTTGTAACTTGTGATTTTATATTTCACCAGCGAACCAACTGCAAAAATATTCAAGACCACAGAACAAAGAGACAAACTGGCCCCGTATGTAGTTTCGTTTTCTTCCAGGGGACCCAATTCAATAACAAGAGAAATCCTCAAGGCGAGTTGAAACAAAACTCAACACGATTTCAATACAAATTTCAATAAATTAAGCTCTGACTTAATCTCTTGACAATCAGCCTGACCTGACAGCTCCAGGAGCTGACATTTTGGCAGCATGGTCAGAAGATACATCGGTAACTGGAGTAGAAGGCGATAACCGAATAGTTCCATACAACATAATATCAGGCACTTCTATGTCTTGTCCACACGCATCAGCTGCTGCAGCTTACGTCAAGTCATTTCACCCGAACTGGTCCCCTGCTGCCATAAAATCCGCCCTCATGACAACAGGTAAGAACTCGAGTTTCCCCTTTTATCTTTAACATTAGCATTGATAGCCGTTGCGGTTGCTGTTGTTTTGCAGCATATCCCATGGGTTGTGATAAGAACAGCGATGCCGAGTTTGCTTATGGGTCAGGTCAAATAAACCCCACAAAGGCGACCGATCCGGGTTTAGTGTACGACGCTGAAGAGAGCGACTACGTGAAATTTTTGTGCGGACAAGGATATTCGAACCGACAACTTCAGCTAGTGACGGGAGAAAACGGAGCATGTTCTGATGAAACTACAGCCGATGTGTGGGATTTAAACTATCCTTCTTTTGCTTTGTCTGCACCATCTGGGAGATCTCTAACTTGGGTTTTTGAAAGGAGCGTTACAAATGTGGGGCCTCCGACGTCCACTTACAAAGCGGTCATAAGTGTTCCTTCAGGACTTAAGGTGCAAGTTGAACCCGATGTTCTGTCCTTCCGATCCGTGGGAGAGAAGCTGTCGTTTAAGGTGACGGTTGAAAGTAATTTGGATGAGTTGAATCCGATGAAATCGGGTGAGTTGGTTTGGGAGGATGGCTCTCATCAAGTCAGGAGTCCCATTGTTGCATTTCTTGATAATGTAGAGAGTCATGAAAATTTGGAGTGTCGAAACTCTTCAATGGGGAGTAGTGGCGGCATTAGAATGCAGCAAATGTACTTTATTATGCTGCTTTGCTTCACCATTTTGTTTCTAATTATGTAGAAATTACTTGTATTCTTCACCGCTTTTGTTCTTGATTTCTTTCTATTTTCTTTGCAATCCGAATTTAATGTCACTTTTTTCTCCAATGATTATAGATAGTGGACTAAACTAATTTTACTATTTTTTGTAATTCTTTGTAGCACATAATCAGTTCTCCATTAACCTTGAAGTCCTTTTAATGATGCATTGGTTGAAACTTTGGCACAACTTGATTGTAGAATTCTGGCATTTCAGAAAAAAGTGTCTATTAGAGTTCTGCTATATATATATTAGACATATGTTAGAAATCTGTTGTAAATGTACTAAGCGTCGAATACATTGTTTTTGGAGTTTTGTTTCCAAGTTCTTGTGGATTTCTAAGGCAGTTTTGAAAAAAAACAAAACAATTATTGGGCACCTACTAGACATCAATTAGACAATGTTATATATGTATTAGACATTTATTAGAATGTTTCCATAATCTGTTAAATCTATTAGACATATAATGTTACATTTTTTTTGACGTTCTAATCTACTGGGAATGTGCTAAAAAATAATTTAAATAATTTTTTTGAAATATTAAAGAGAAATTATATCTAAATTGGTGTAGTTATAAAATCTGGGAAAGTAACGAGATATGGCGGTTCATCTTTCCCAATTTCCTAACCCTAATTTGTACTCCTCTCTATCCGTCAATATACAAATTGCAGTCAAATATAGAAGCTTTAATCAATGTCGAGAAGAATACAAACAGATGAGAATCCGAATAAAGCTCTAATATTCGAATCGAACAGTAAGTTCTCTGCTCATTTTACTGTTTTATAGCAACAATGGAAGAAAGCTCTGGAGTTAGAAAAACAATATTCGAGTCTCAGACGAATGAAGATCGGATGATTCAGTAATTCATCATATCCTTTCCCTTTTTGCCGTCAACCGAACAAACTATTAGGACTGACATTTTATCGAAAAGATGGCGGAATCAGTGGACTCATGTCCCTGTTCTCATTTTCAGAGCCCCTACGAGCTCAGTTGACAAATACTTGAGATTTATCGAAAATACTTCGAATATCCATGAGTGCGAAATTCCACATTGAATATGTTTATGATGCAGCTGTGGATCCTGAATTTGATAGAAAAATCAGTTTTGCAATTTCAAAATGTGTGGAAGAGCTAATCTTGAAATGCTATCATATTCGGGACTCGTATTCGTTGCCCGTGTTCCTTTTCGACAATGCTTCTCTAGTTAAATTAGAGATATATAATTGTGATATTAATCCCAACTGGAGAGTAAATTTTCCATCTCTCAAGTCACTAAAGACTGGATTATAAGTTCAGTCAAGGGAACGATAATATTGTTTCTGGCAGTTCGTTGCTTGAATCATTGGAAATTATTGGAGCTGATGTGGGTCCTTTTTCGATTGTTTCCGAATCTCTGAAAGTATTGTCTTTTGTTGATGTTGACTTTGATGATTTCGTTAAAGTTTCATGTCCGAATCTAGTGGAACTAAATGTGGTCTCAGAGGAGGAGCCGGAAGTGCATTTTCCTGATCAAATGATAGAAAATGTTTTGTTAGGAAGTCCGTTGATTTGCTCGTTGAAACTAGTCAACGGTTATGGGTTTAGTAAGCTAGTTATTGCTTCTAAATCTTTGAAAGTATTGCATCTGGAATTTGTGAAGTGTGATCCAGTTGAGCTTTCATGTCCAAATCTCGAGAAATTTGATCTGTATAATTTCTCTGGCGGCTTTTTCCTATCGTTGAAGCTCCCATATTCGCTTCGTGCCACTCTTGATATTTTACCATGGAACCGTAAAACTAGGCAATGGGACCGTAGGGATTTTGTGAAACAGTTGATTAGGCAGTTTCAAGATGGAGCTAACAATGAAGCCATCTGCATTCAAGATTCTCTCAAATTTTGATGTGGAGACTCGCCGATCTTTGCCGTTGTCACATTGCAATTGTTTGACTCTGGACATAGATACTCCCTTTAATTAGTTTGGCCTTGCCTGGTATTGCTTATGCTTTCCATTCACCATTGCTCGAGACGCTAGTTCTAAACTTGAAATTCATGGTTTATCAGGATAGAGTTCTGATTGGTGCACCGGTTTCACTTGTTTGGTTTCACAATATTTAACGACACTTAAGAAAGTTGGACTCTGTGAGAAGGAAGATAAATGTAAGCTTGTGCTTGAATTCATCGAGTTACTGTTGAAGAATGCAAGAGTGTTGAAGAAGATGACGGTTGTATTAGAGAAACCAAGAACAGGATTTTTGGTCGAATTTTCTCAGAAGTTGTTAAGCTTTCCAAAATATTCTCGACGTGCCAGTGTTGAGGTGTTATGTTCTAGTTAGCTTGGTATTTAAGTGGTTTATTAGTTCTGTAAAGCTATTCATGCAGGAAAATATCGTTTGTTCGCTTTTGAAGCGTACCGTTTCTGATTAGAAAATTTAGTGTTGTTTTTGTTATTCTGCTCGATTTTGATCTGCAAGTAAGCATATTGATGATTGAGGCGACTTCTGTAGAGATGTTGATTTGTTTTTATCAGTTTGTTCTTTAGTTACCTTGTCAGGTTAATTCCAAAGCAAAGTCGAAAATTTAACACAAATATTTGTGGGTTGATATTAGAATGGGGCTCGCTGGCAAAATCCAATAACGGCCAAAGAAATTGGCAACTTAGTTCTCATATGATATATGGTAAATTCTTTGTTGCCTTATTGTAAACAAAGACAGCATTGTAGGAACCAATTATGAGCTAGCTGTAATATTCTTCCGGCAACATTCTACTCTTTGTTTTTTCAGTTAATGTGAAAGCCGTCCTAGGCCAACTCCTATCTTCATCAACTGCTCATATATATGCATATATCTCGTAATCTGAATTCAACTGAAATATCCACCCAGTGTTGACTATATTGTCTACACATTAGGAAATGGAAATCCAAAAATCTCACTTTCTACTGCTCTTATTTATTCTTCTTTTTAGTAGCCTCGTTGTTAGCTCTTATACCACATCTAATGATACCAAGGCATGTCCTCTATTTACACTTTCATCTAAACTAATGGATTTTTTACAGACAATTAATAGATTTCTTGGCTAACATACTTGAATAAGGACATTTTGACTCAAAAATACTTTATATGAAAGTTCACAATACACAAAAATGAATAGTAGATCATGCCACTATACATATGCGAAAGTTTTTTGTTTTTGTTTTTATGAATTTTGGATGAATTCAGGTGTATATTGTATATATGGGTGGGCTTCCGAAAGGCGACTTTTCTGCTCTAGATGTTCATACCAGCTTGCTACAACAGGCTACTGGCAGGTAGCTTAATTCTCTACCACAGTCCAGCACCTAAGATTTCATACCGTTTACAATCTTTAGTTCAATTAATACTTTAAATAATGAAGTTTTTTATTGGATTTCTTTCAACAGAGATGGCTCAGATTCATTGATTTACAGCTACAAAAGAAGCTTTAACGGTTTTGCTGCCAAATTGGCCCACCATCAGATGCTTAAATTGGCTGGTGGGTTCATATCTTATTCTCAGACCAATTCAATTCATTTTTATTAATGTTAAAGAAAATTTGTAGATTTTGCATCTAAAACGAATTATTATTAACTCCTAAATTTTTGGGCAGGCATGGAAGGTGTTGTGTCTGTGTTCCCTAGTGAACCGAAACAACTCCATACAACAAGATCATGGAACTTCATGGGATTCTCCAAAAACGTAAAAAGAAACCCTTTGGTCGAGAGCAATACCATCATCGGAATGCTCGACACTGGAATTTGGCCCGAGTCCCAAAGCTTCTCAGACAAAAACTTCGGTCCACCGCCAAAAAAATGGAAGGGAATTTGCCAATCTTCTTCCAACTTCACCTGCAACAAGTAACACAACAATTCTCAACTTCCTCTATAAATCCAAGTTCATGTAACTAATAACATATCTCAACAAAAATGCAGTAAAATAATTGGAGCTCGATACTATCGAAGCGACGGACACATTAGTCCAAACGAAAATGCTTCTCCAAGAGACACATATGGCCACGGGAGCCACACATCATCCACAGCAGCAGGCAATTTAGTGGAGCAGGCGAGCATGGCTGGGCTTGGCTTAGGAACAGCTCGAGGGGGCGTGCCTTCGGCTCGAATCGCTGTGTACAAAATTTGTTGGTTTGATGGTTGTTATGATGCTGATATTCTTGCAGCATTTGACGATGCCATTGCCGATGGAGTTGACATAATCTCCATTTCGGTTGGTGGATTTTATCCTGTTGACTACTTTAATGATACCATTGCAATTGGATCTTTCCATGCCATGAAGCATGGGATATTTACTTCGGTTTCGGCTGGTAACTCGGGTCCTGGCTCTGCCACTGTTACGAATTTAGCGCCGTGGTTTTTGTCTGTTGCAGCTAGTACTATTGACAGAAAGTTTTTTAGCAAGGTTAAGCTAGGCAATGGAGCCACTTATGAGGTTAGTTAGCAATAATCCGATGTAATTTCTATAGTTTTGCTTTTACTCTAGTGTTAAGCAACTATGTAATACAGGGAGTAGCAATCAATACTGCGGGTCTCAAACGAATGTATCCTGTAATTTATGGTGGGAATGCCCCAGATATCAAGAGAGGGTTTAACGAGTCCATATCAAGGTATAAGGAAAAATATAAGATTAACTTACTCTAACTTGTTTCATCAGAAAAGTCCAAAACTTTACTTTTTATTTTGCAGGTACTGCATCGAAGATTCATTGGACAAGAAGCTGGTGAAAGGGAAAATCGTTCTTTGCGATTATATTAGCTCCGGAGAAACTGCGGCGGCTGCTGGAGCTGTTGGCAGTATAATGCAAGATGGATACCCCCTTGATGTTGCCTTCAATACCCCCATCCCCTCTTCCCATTTGAACTCGGATGATGGCTACTCTATTTCAAAATACGTCAACAAAACTCGGTATGTGCTTGAAACAGCATAATCTTCTTACTTTTTATTGAATCAAGTAGAGGTTTGACTAACCAACCGTAAGTTGCAGAAAACCAAGAGCAAGAATCTTGAAAAGCGTAGAAAGAAAGCATGAAGAAGCACCCTATGTAATTTCATTTTCGTCTCGGGGGCCTAATGCTATATCCAAAGACATTCTCACGGTAGATGACTCAATTTTATGAATTTGATCATGGTTAGTAGAATATTTATGAAAGTTGGTGTTTGGATTTGGCAGCCTGATGTGGCAGCGCCAGGGGTACACATACTAGCAGCATGGACAGCAGGGAATACAGTAACAAGACTGGAAGGGGCAAAAGAATAGTGGCATATAACGTGGATTCTGGAACTTCAATGGCTTGCCCTCATGCTACTGCTTCCGCTGCTTACATTAAGTCCTTTCATCCTACTTGGTCTCCTGCTGCCATCAAATCTGCTCTTATGACTACAGGTCTCATTTTCTTATTTCGGTATAAACTTCGTGGGTCTCGAAAGTATCTGCCTCGATGAATGAGCAAACGTATGAGGGTCAGTTTGCAATTGCTTTTCCAGGCTGCTGTTCTAAAAAAGTCCAATTTTAAGCTTTCCCTATAACAAGTAGATTCTGCTTTTGTGAAAACAATACAGAACAGTTCCTAATTGCTTATTACGAAAAGGTGTCGTATGCCAAATTTTGTTGTTGTAGGACAAGTTTATTGTTTATGTTGTTGATTTTCAACATGGAATCTCCAACATTCAATCATCACAATTTGATTCAGAACCCTCCATTAATCTGCTTGATCATATATACTCTTGTGCAGCTTTTCCAATGAGTCCTGAGAAAAACCCGGAAGCAGAATTTGCATATGGAGCTGGGCATATAAACCCTGTAAAGGCCATTAACCCTGGTTTAATATACGATGCCAGTGTGTGTCAATACATAGAAATTTTGTGCGGACATGGTTACTCTACTAAACAACTCCAACTTGTAACCGGCGACAACAGCACTTGTTCTTACAAAAGACAGAAGAAAACCTCTTCTGATCTGAATCTCCCTTCCTTCACTTTATCCAAATCGCCTGGCCAATCTGTGGGCCGTGTTTTTCACCAAACTGTTACCAATGTTGGATCAGGTGTTTCCACATACAAGGCAATAGTGACAGCTCCGAAAGGTCTAAGGATTAATGTTACACCTGATTTACTAACTTTTCAGCATATTGGAGAACAGAAAAGTTTTCATCTAACTGTGGTTGCAGAAATTGGAAATGCATCTTTGGTTTCTGGTTCTTTAATTTGGGACGACGGTGAACATCAAGTCAGGAGCCCGATTGTTGCTTATGTTTCTTCTTGAAATATTCAGAGATTAATTCATATTAAAGTTTTGTGCTTTTGTTTCGGGTTTTCATGATATTGTTATGACCCTATGCATCATTCATAAGTTTGAACATATTCGTTATTCCGTTATCGAGTTTCAAGTTGGTGCAGTCTATGTTCCAAAATTTAAAAGACCGTATGAAGAACGAGAAGAAGCTGTATAAAATGATTGCAGCTACAACTAGAATAAAACAGTTTATTTATTATCATATATAGCAGTAACATACAAGCCAGAATAAACTAGCTTGCTACAAACACGAATACTCCAGCAGCATATCAACACAAACAGACCACATCAGAAAACACCACCACAGATGTTCACTCTTCAGGGCAATGTATAAGCTGCAAGAACAAAAACCAGATTCGAAGTCAGAAACCGATAATCGAACAATTACAAAAACACACAAACTCAGAAACAAACCTCCACACTTGTAGCCAACAGGGCGATCATCAATATTGCAGCGCTTGGGAATAGTGATGGCAACATCCGGCTTAACACCAAAGCTTTTGGCGGTATTAGAAAGCATAACGGCACACAGGCAGGTTGGATTCTGGCCCATTTTCTTGACCTGGGCACAGCACTGGGATGAAACCGGTGCATTCTGGCTCTGAACCGCTGATGCACATGGTGGGAGTTTGAATGCCTCTTGATCCGGGGTGGTTGATTTCCCACATTCACCTGCACCGTTGACAATGTTGAACTCGGAAATGCTGAGAGCTGCTAGAAAGATTGCAATGCAAAGGGATTTCACTGGAATTGCCATTTTGCTTTGCTGTGATTGATGATTGTTTATGAGGGATTTTATAGTGAGTAACAGAGGTTGATGATGGTTAGAAAATTGATTCCACTAATGTTAGTGGAGTTAGCACTAGAAACATATGTAATATGGCACCACCTACCGCCCCCTATTATTTATGAGTTAATTTAACTTGCAATTTCAAGCTTACTCAAGCAAGTGTATTATATTTATGACGGTCTCAGAAAACAATTCCAAACCGGCTCTAGTTAAACAGTCTTGGCTAAAATTTGATGTTCGAATTAACGTTTAAGTGAGATAATGTTTTTAGAACAACAGGTTAAGATAACAATTTTAAAATGGCATTAACTCTGATATCAGTTGTAAGATAAACAATTAGACTTGTTACATTAAAAAAAACCTCAGTTCCACCCATTTTTTAAGATGTAAAGTCTCGTACTAAATGAAATCCTAGTGATCCATTATTCACAATGCCCAAATTTTCTATGTTATCGCAAAAATTATATGGGCAAGACACCAATAATTATCCACTAACCTCGCAAATAACGCAACAATAATTGCTCCAACTTTCACTTAATTTTTAAAATAACCACTTCACCCAACCATAATCAAGCCTGGAATCGGCCTGAGGGCGAAAATTAACACGCTCGAAAAGATGGAGGTGCTAAAGGAGTAGACATTCAAAGCTACGATGTTCTTGATCATTGTACGGAAACGGTTCCCGACTGCCGGAGAAAGGCTTGGTGATCGGACGGCGGAGTTTCTCTGATTGGCACGAAATTGGCCGGAAAGTGACGTAATGCACAGCGGGAGAATGTTTCACGTGATATTGCTCTTACAACTGAGAACTTCAAAAAATAAAGCCGAGAGAAGCAACGTAAAAATGGACGCCGTTGCCGGGGATCGTACCCGGTTCACACGCGTGACAGGCGGGATTATTCACCACTATGCTACAACGACTTTATTGTTTCACTAATTTTATAAATTAACTGTATCCAATAGGACTCTTTCCAGGAACTTAAACTAATGATACCTATCAAAGCTTTGTTGGACACAAGTACACTGAAACTTAATTAAGGGATCAGAGGATGAACCACGACGTCCAATTTTTCATTAGTCGGTTACGGTTTTACAGCGTGAAATCTTAATCACTTCAAAAAAATTATGAAGATACATAAGGCAACACTATAAGAATTTAACAATAGAGTGTAATGAGAGGGCTGGCTGGACCAAAAAAAAGGGATAAGCAACTATATACATCAAAAAGAGGCTAAAACCAACACATGTACCACAACTTTTAAATTATGTTTATACACTATTTCAGTTTTGTAAAACCTCATCCCCTTTCTCTTCCATTTTCAACAGCTCAGGCCACCACCGACGAACCTCCCTATCATCGGCAACGATGACGACCAACCCCACCTACTGCCCCACCCTGCCGCCATATCTCAGCCCATAAATCCGTCGTTCGTCGAA
>CAOJBJ013573079.1:0-18010 GCA_948291685.1 Euphorbia celastroides | reverse complement strand
CTCTCTCTCTAAGAGGACGCCTTCTCTCAACTTCAGGTAACATTTATCTTCTTTTCTTTTTGCGTATCCAGTAATGCTGCAAATGAATCGGAATCTTCGTGTCCTGAATACGTTTTTTACTCGACGGTATCAAACTACTGAAACTGTATCCAAATCTTCAGAATTTTCTAAAGCCGAACGTTTCCATCAGAATTCCTTGTTGCTGGAGTTCCGATACTTTCTGGAATTTCGTTTTGCATTTGTCTTATACTCTACTGTTGTATTGAGATTCTACTGCTATTGGTAGTTGATTTCTCTATATGTGATGCCAAATTATATATGCTTGTCCTTTGTATTTCTTGTTTTAGAAAACAAATTGTTGACCAAATCACTCGGTCGATTTGTCCGCATATTTATTGAATACGTTTTGCAATCATGGCAAGGAAGATGCTTATTGATGGAGAGCTTAACCAATCCAACGAGCAAGAGGCCCACTATGATTTCGACTTGTTTGTTATAGGAGCTGGAAGTGGTGGTGTTCGTGCTTCTAGGTTTTCAGCTAACTATGGAGCTAAGGTATTTTCTCTATCCATCAGTTAACAGCTTGGAAAACATTAAAAAGAAAAAAGAGGTATTCAGGTTGCATATATGCTATCATTAAGTTCTACAGATTAATTAAGTAGAAAAATACTCCAAATATGTTTCTCCTTCTCTTGTTGGTTGTGAAATGAAATTTTGATTCTTTGAGATATTATGATTATCTCAGACAACCTTAGTTCTGCATCTTGCTCACACAAATTCAATGATAATAGTATTACTAAAATTTTCCTGTCAAATTTGCTAGTTGTGCTTCAAGTATTAGTTATAAGGTTTCAAATTTTTATTTTAATCATGTTTATCATTCTTCGTTCATTTATTGATTCAGCATGCTAATGAACTTCTTTTTCTAGCTCAATGCGAAATTTCTTCTGCATGGCAAAGAGCTATTGTCATTTTATCTCTAACAGCTATCTGGCATGTATGAAGGTTGGGATTTGCGAACTACCTTTTCATCCAGTCAGCTCAGATGAACTTGGAGGTGTTGGTGGAACGTAAGTAGTAATAATAACCAGGCCTTGCTAATATGTTTGCGACGAGACTTATAGCTGATGTGATTAATATATTTGGCATGAAAGTTCAAATCAGCATAGAAGTAGTAATTTTCTGTTATTTTATACCTTGATGATAATTAACTTAGTGCACTTATGGATTATCATATGATCTGCATAACTGTTTCTTTGTTCTGGCTCTACCATTGTCATGATCAATGCTCAATTAACCATAGATTTTGTTACAGATTATTATCTTGTTTATAATTGCCTGCACACCTTGACTTCTGTTATTGCTTATGTAGTTGTGTTCTTCGTGGTTGCGTTCCCAAGAAGATTTTGGTGTATGGAGCATCTTATGGAGGTGAACTTGAGGTGAGAAAGCATATTCCTTAATCTAGTTGCTAAAGTAGATTTTTTTGGGTTGCTAATAGGACATAGTTGGATGAGCAAGAAGCCTGACGGTTAGTTGATTGTTTCAGTTAATGATCCTTTATGTCTCTGATTATCTGTCTGTTTGTGGACCTTGGATTGTACTTTGATATGCTTTGTACCTGAAATGGTTCCGAAAGTTAGTACCACTACCACATTAAATTTTAGCAAGATCACCTTGCAGTTGAAGTCTGGTTTATTTCATTTAGAAGTAAGTAACTACCTAGATCTTATGTTGATTACTCAGAATTAGTTCTGGAATTTCATACAATCGTAAAAGGCAGGAGCAGGACAGCTTTTTATGATGAAAGTGATTTGAACCGTTTAGCAGACTTTTTTAGTTGATTACTTAAGCTTTGGAATTCTTTTGAATTAAGCTGCATTTTTTCTTTTATGTTAAATTGATTTTGTTTTTTGCCTTTGTTTTGGATTTACAGTCTATGGTTTATTCATGTTTGCTTTTGTTATGGTTGCTAATGTTAAATTATCTTATGCTTTTTGTAATGATGTTGTAGGATGCTCGGAATTATGGGTGGGAAATAAATGAACACGTGGAGTTCAACTGGAAAAAGTTGCTGCAAAAGAAGGTCGGTGATTTTTAATTTTTTTTATCATGATAGCAATAGAGATAGCTATTGCAACTCCACTTTTGGGTCAATTGGAAACGGCATCTCTATACAGGGGTAAGGCTGCGTACACCGGACCCCCCCTTACCCTGCTTGTGCGGGAGCCTTGTTAGGCATTGGGGTAATGTTGTTGTTGTTTATGATAGCAATAGAGATCTTATGTTATCCAGTCCATTATGCTGATGTTTTTTTCTAACAATAAAGGTTAATAGTTTGAAATTTTTTGTAAGTAATTCAATTTATTATGTAGTGGAAATTACTTCCTATTGACAAAAAGGGTACCTGTTGAGATAAGTAAATGCATCTTGCTCTGGAGAAGCTATGACCTCGTGGGTTCTCTCCTAAACTTTTCATCAACAAACCTTTGGTTTCAGTTCTTTATTGGAACACAAAGCAAAAATAGATTTGCCTCATAAAAATTTACTTTTCATGGAGCCAAACATGCGTAGATGCTATTGAGTTGCAATATGTACCTGCCCTTGGTCCAATTTCTAGTACCCAAGTTTCCAGCTTTCCAGTTCTTGTTTAAAAACATATTTTGATTGTGACTGGAATCTTTATGTGCTGAAGACAAGCCAGATTGTTTTAAGAAAACTTTTAGTTTTAGTTGGTATGACAAGTTTTAATGCATGCATGTACCATACGATATCTAGCATGTAACATAGTTTTGTTTATTGACATGCAAGTTTGGATGGGGCTTCTGGATCCTAAACTTTTTTTATACGAGCAAGAATGCATATATTAGATTTGTCAACTTTACCATTTCATTGCTAGAATTATAATGCTTAACTCTCAATATGGCCATGTTACTTGGCATGCTTGGCCAAGTATGTAACTCATAAATCAAATCACATTGGTGACTGCGTTTGTGTATATATGTCTCTCCATTTGCCAAATTTGCAGATGGATGAAATAATGAGGTTGAATGGTATTTACAAGCGATTATTGTCCAATGCTGCGGTTAAATTATATGAAGGAGCCGGAAAGATAGTGGGTCCTCATGAAGTTGAGTTGACACAGCTAGATGGTACTAAATTAAGCTACTCAGCAAAGCACATACTTATTGCCACTGGAAGTAGAGCTCAACGTCCTACTATTTCTGGAAAGGTAACTTTTGGTTTCTGTTTGTGAATGGTTGGGATCTTGCAGATGATGGGTCCATGACTGTGTGATTAAATTTAAGTTGTTCATGCTTTTCAGAGTATAATATATTGTTCATTTGAAAATTTTAAAAAAGATGTGCGTTCTTTTGCATTGTAGAGGCTGCCAGCAGATAGTAAATTCACAAACTTGTGCCATTACTCACCTAATGCCATTGTAAATTTACAATCACATATTACTTCTCCAGCATTTTATTATTGGATGTCATTGATTATATATTGAGTGCTCTAATGATGATTCCTTATATACGTACATGGGCAAATGCGCATGTATCTTTTACATAATTAGTGGAATTCTATTATATATTAGTCTAGGATTAGTCCAAGGATACATCATATGTAGCGTTATTAAAATCTTTTTATGAGTCTGTAATCATGGACTTGAGAAGCATGAAATGCATTGCCAGGACAGGTTGCCCTCAACTTTTTGAATTTTCTGTGTAGAATTTCATATATCATGTTTTCTGTTCTTGGGTGATTATGTTGAACAAGACCATGGATAATTTTCATTCTAGGTTCATCAGGCATCCTAAGCAATCTTTGGTTTCACATTATATGCATGTGTTCAATTTCATGAATACTGCTGAACTTGCCTAATTTTGATTGCTTCTCTTGATGCATGTCGTATAAGTGTCTTGTGATGTTTAAGATGCATTCAGCATTCATCATTTTGTCTATTCATTTTCCATTGTGCTTTCCTTGATTATGAAGGAGTTGGCTATAACATCTGATGAAGCTTTGAGTCTGGAAGATGTGCCTAAGCGTGCTGTTATACTTGGTGGAGGGTAAACCTTTACCTCCTAAACTGTAATATTTGTTGACTTCTGTTTGCTCAACTTGCTGATGGCATTGCATAAAATTTGTTCCACTAATTAGGTACATTGCTGTTGAGTTTGCTTCAATATGGCGCGGCATGGGTGCTACTGTGGACTTAGTTTTCAGAAAGGAACTTCCTTTAAGGTTTTATATGTTCCGAAAGTGCCATTTTAGTTCTTATTTTCCTTATCGTGTGTCAATATGTATGTTCAGCCATTTTACTCTTTCTTGCAAAGAATGAGTTTACTCTGTTTATTTCTTCTTTTGGTTTCATTTAGTGTCTAAAATGAATGGATTTTTAATGCTAAAATACAGAGGATTTGATGATGAAATGAGGGCAGTAGTTGCAAGAAATCTAGAAGGCAGGGAAATAAATTTGCATCCTAGGACAACTTTGACTAAGGTGCTTAAAATTCCTCTGGGACTTGAGTTTGCATCTATGCTAACCTTTAATTTCGTTTTGTGTGTTCCTCATTACCGCTTTACCAATATTGTGCATATTGATTTCATATTATAGAGTCATTAGATTTATTTAAGGCCAACCTTTTGCTAATTATGTGGCTCTAAATACAGTTGGTGAAAACAGAGGATGGTATAAAAGTAACGACAGATCATGGAGTAGAGCTGTCAGCAGATGTTGTACTTTTTGCCACTGGTAATTTTAGTACCTGCTGTTTAGCATTAACTGTGTTACCTTGCTTTTTCCATTTTTAATTTGACATTATTTTGGAGGCTGTGGAACAGATTGACATTCATAAACTTCTATGTAGAAACCTTTTTAATTTTTAAGATAGCATTTTTTTGACCGAGTCAGTGCACAATATCACTCAATTTTACTGCTAATCCCCATTCTTCGTAGGTTGGAGTTTGTTGTATTTGTTTTGCAAATAATTACTGAAATTGAAAAGGACATCAGCGAAATAGGTGAAGGAAATGTGTAATTAATAGCAGTTTGAATTCTTTTATACATATAGCATAAAAAAAATGGTGAGTGCAAACCATATGGTAGGAAGAGAAGATGAGGTTGAGGTTGTTTCAGTTTGCAAGCTTCAAGGAGTTTGTCTATAGAGAATTATTGATGTAATGCAATCATATTTGCACATGAAGAACTGATTAAGATTTTAGCAATTTGGTACTGGTCTGCTTCCTTCTGAAAATACATCGTGTTTCAAAAAAATTGCTTTCCAAATTCTAAGAAATGCTTCCTTTCAATTTCCATAAATTACAGAATTGTTACCCAAAATTATTAATTTTAGTTTGCAAGAGTTGCAGGGTCCAAAATATATGGAAACTCTTGAAAAGAAAAGGTTTCAGTGCAAAACAAGTTTTATTATGGTAATTTATCATCATTTCTAATGGCAAATTTCTTCAATGTGTTCCAGGTAGGGCACCATATACAAAGCTGTTAAACTTGGATTCCGTAGGTGTTGAGCTTGATAGCAATGGAGCTATTAAGGTTAGCTTTTTCCTGTTGTCTTTTGTCATTCAAGGGAGCAACCCAGGTTTAGGATTTTGTAGCCGATCATGTACTGTTTCTTTTCACATCCAATACTTTCAATGTTACAGCTTATTGTGGTACTGTTGTGCACAAAATCGAGTTGTTAATTTGAGCATTTGTCTGTCTTGTACTCATGTTCTTCACTGGCTATTAAGTGCAGAAGTTTTTACATGGTATACATGCGTAAAGACTGTGCGTGTCTCTGTTATTGTAATTGTTCCAAATGATGGCTATTAAATCCTTAACCACATCTTCATACCCATTTCTGCTAATCAAATTTGGAATGCTAGTTCAATAAGTTCCATTCCCGGTGCTTTTAAGTTGGAAATACATTGGCTGGAAAGTTTCTTTTCTAGGAAAGGGCCGATCATTCTTCTTTTACCTTGACTCCAGAGGGGTGGGAATACGATGTCTTTTTTAAGTCGATGATAAAGCCTGTCATCGACAAAAAGGTTCACAAATCTTCATTGTTGAAGAAATGTCTCTTGGATTTAAACCGGGTCTGGACGTGTGTTTATGGTATCATGAGTTGCAAGGATTAAGGAGTTATGAGACCTCAAGCCTGTTTATAAAGGGGATTACCCTGATTTGTAAAAATTAGGCCAAGCAGTACTTTGCTGATATGTTGAACCTTGAAACTCTACCCTTTGTTACATATGGCTGCCAGTGCAAGTAGAAGCAACAACTAGAGAAACCAATTTGTACTTGGCTTTTTTTTTTGTTTAATTTTTACATTTCTTTGAATATTGTTTTTGGTGATGAAATCATATTTCTGGCATACTTGCATTCCACAAGCTATTCTGCGATGCTCATGCAAACTTGCACTTTGGCATTTCTTCCAAACTACTCTTTTTTGTACCTACCTCTAGAATATCTTAATCTTTTTCTTTTTCAGGTTGACGAGTTGTCCCGCACCAATGTACCTAGCATATGGGCAATTGGAGATGTTACAAACAGGATGAATCTTACACCTGTTGCCTTAATGGAAGGAACATGCTTTGCTGTATGTGTTTGTCGTTCCTTTTTTTTAACTTTCTTTGATGTAACTGACTGATGTTGAATTTCAATCTCCTGCACAGAAAACTGTTTTTGGTGGACAACCTAGTAAGCCTGACTACAGAGATGTGCCATGTGCTGTGTTTAGGTAATTTGTTGAACATATCTTGGAAACTCTACTCCTTTTATCTTATGCTTTTTTAGTTCTTTCTTTTCAGTTATCACATATAGAACTTCTTTATCATACCCTTCAATGTTTAGACGCTCTAAAGAGCACTGAGTTCCATCCTATTTTGCCTGTTGTCGCTCATAATGTAGCCTTTCTAGTTTGATGATGCATATTTATGTGTGCATTTAAAGGATGAACTTGATTCATATTCTTAGTGCTTAGTGTGTTTCACTCATTTATTCAATTTGTGAACACCTATTTAACATGCCATTTACTTGTTCCAGCATTCCACCAATGTCCACCGTAGGCCTAAGTGAAGAGCAGGCAATAGAGCAAGCAAAAAGTGATATATTGGTTTTCACTTCATCTTTCAACCCTATGAAGAATACTATCTCTGGGTATGTGCTGCTCTCTAACTTTTTGTTAACAGTTTTGTTATATTTATTTGAAATAATAGCTTAAGTAAGATCATGTTAGCGTATGTCATTGGCAGATCTGAATTTGCTAGTTAAGATGTTCATATGTCATTGGCAGATCTCAATTTGCTAGTTAAGATGTTCTTATGATTCATAAGAACATTTCTCGAGTTAATTTTGAACTCCTGTCCGTAGTTAATTATGTCACTTTTTAGTTGTATTTATTCTTGGCTCTTTAAGGGTTATTATAAACTTCTTTTTTTTTTTTGGTTGTAGACGGCAAGAAAAGACGGTGATGAAACTTATAGTGGATGCTGAGACAGATAAAGTTCTTGGAGCTTCCATGTGTGGTCCAGATGCTCCAGAAGTTATTCAGGTATTTTGTTCCTTCCCAATTCAGTGTTGTAAATGATTTTAATTAAATTACCTCTTGAATCCAATGCACCATTTATCCTTTTTCAATATCCTATCTCGATAAGTAGTGTAACTCGAAGAAAGTGAAGCACTTCTGATTTCTTTTTGCATGTGCTATTGTGGCAAATTGACAGAAATGATCTGTGGAGTAAATGTTTGTCTATTTACACCTCATAAAAATGTTTTCACTTGTACCTTTTGAGATGTCTTCTATTCCAGCTGCAAATATCTTGTTTCGATGCCCATTGCTCAGAGTGGGACTTAGGGTTTGTTTGGGATCAACGACTTTGAAGGAATTTAATTCACTTTATCTACAAATTCTTCAAATCTTCAATACAAAATGAACTAAAATGAATCTGAGAAATGGTATTCCAAACAAGGTGTTACCAACACGTTGACAGAGATTACTCATTATGCCTTCCAAGCTTTACAACCCATAAGTTGGTATTTATGCTTTGGCTTGCTGATAATGTTTGTGTCTGGATTACAGGGAATTGCAGTTGCATTGAAATGTGGAGCAACAAAGGCCCAGTTTGACAGCACAGTAAGAGTTACATTTTTTTAATGTACTTGCACAAAAATGTATTTCTGCGATATATTCTGTTCAATTAAATCGACACGTCCTTTTAATCATTTTTGCAAGTACTAATGGAGTGTTGATGAAATATTTCCTTTTCAGGTGGGAATACACCCCTCTGCTGCAGAGGAATTTGTGACAATGCGTTCAGTGACAAGGACCGTTTCTGCTACCAACAAGCCTAAGACCAATCTCTGAAGAGATTCACGTGTGATGATTAAATAACTTGGAAGCGTCATTTTCATTTCTTCAACTCAACGAGCCCAATAAAACTTGTTTTGCAGGTCTATCGATGGCAGGTATGGCTTTTGATGTATTGTAATTTGATTCTTCACTGTATTTAAACATATTGCCATGTGTGTCGTTAGAACAGTGGCATTTGAGTTCATCTAATAATTTTGCCTGATACTCAGCTGATAGTGTTAATTTTGCATGATGTCACAATCTGGATTACAAAAGTTTGGAAAATACAAACAGCGCATTTAGAAATTAGAGAAGAAAAGAGTAGAAGACACTGTTAGAGACGTAAATAGAGATAAGAAGAGGGATAGAATAACTTTGGAAACACCTTAGAGCGTAATCCAGTTTTACAATAGCATAGAGAAGGGTGTCTCTCGTAAGGGGCATAGTGAGCAGCAAGTATATCTGCACACAACGAGAAACAAACTTAACATAAATAAACGCTTTTTAAATATCATTTTAAAATATGTTGATTAACTTTAAAATCCATATCACTGTTGTAATCACAGAAAAAAGGTATTGACAGAATTATACACATTCTTGTATAATGGCACATGTTTTTTATGTAAAGGTATATGCATCTTATAACATTGTCATGCACTTATTGTGAATGGTATATGTGTTCTAACATAAAGGTATACTGTACATGCATCCCATAAATTTTTTATGCATTTTTTATAAAAAAGTACTCCCTCCATCCCTAAATCTATGTCGTTTGAAGCATAATCACTCATTCCTCTATCTATATTGTTTTCTTCTCTCTAGGTAAATGAAAATTAATTCATGATTAGTGATTAGGAAAAGGAATTTAATATGGGATAAACTACAACTGTAAATATCAATATTCATGAGAGGGAGGAACACTCCTAATGTGATAATATAAAGGGTAGTTTAGTACTTGTGCAAGTGTAATTAATACTCCTTAATTGTTGTGCAAATCCCTCAAACGACGTAGATAAAGGGATGGATGGAGTATATGAGTTCTATATAAAGGTACAAATACCCAATAAAATTGGTATACACTTTAACAAAAGGTATAGGAGTTCCAATACAAAGGTGCAAACATCCAATAGGATTTTTGTACAGTTCCAATAAAATGTACACAAGCTACAAGATTTACTAAACACGTATGATCATTGTTTAATGTCCAAAAGTTTAAAAACAGGCATTGCGGGATTTATCAAAAACACATTGACCGCATAAGGTAATATTTAATGTATATAAATTGTGATACTTTTATTTAATAATTAGGCCTGTTTTTTATTCAATAGTTAGGCCTGTTTGGCATTGCTTTCTCAGACAGCATTTTTGGAAAGCTTTATTTGGTACGAGTAACTAAAATGCATTCTCTAAATAAAAAATATGATGATATAAAAAGTTTGTGAGATCAACTTATAAGGATATCAGCTCGCTCGTCGAACAGGCTATTAATCACAAATAAACTTCTCACCTCTTCATTAAATTAGTGTATTTAATTAAATTTGAACTTGATTTTTTCAAGTTCTAGCTTGTGTTGCCAAACAAGCTAAACCTTGTAGGTTACCAATCACATTCACACTATACAACAAAAGTGTAATCATTGACCGATTTGATGCAAAAAGCTTATATTATTAAAGAGAAAGCAAGGACCCATATGTATTATATCATGCAGACAAGCAATGGATTTTTAGAACATACAAGGCTCCAATTGCTTTATTTTTAATAGACTGTAGCTCAGGGCTGTATGTTTTCTTTTATTCATATTTCAATAAAAGTTTAGCTAACAAAAAGCCGCTTGATGTTCTCATAGATATATATATTGGTGGAGGGAACTCGACTATTAGTAGTGTATTTTACTTAAACTCCATTCCTGTGTACATCTTCGTATATAGAAAAATAATTCAGTTGCAACTAGAAAAGTGTATCTTTCAAATTAAGTGGCAACAAAAGGGGAATTTAATGTGGTAAATCTGCTACTTAAGTGCTTAAAATCGACCTTGTGATCTCTAGAAACCTCAATTGCGAGTCACATAAGAGATTTGTGGTGGAAATTTTTATTTGTATGGATGTAAAACACAATATATGGATAACCTTTTTTATAAGAAAAAATGTAAGAACAAAATTCACATTTTTAGTGGCAAGGAAACCTATTTGTTATTGGGAGGTGAAGTACACCGGAAATGTGGCATTGGTGTAACCCAACATTTGAGAAGACGACATGAGTATTTTAATTTAAACTCATGAACATCATTAAAATTCCACCCAACTTTCAAGATTCCATTTTGAAAAGTTTTTAGGAGAAAAACATGAAAGAACTTATAAACAAAAGAAAGTTGTATCCTTTTTATGTAGCGATTATACTTATTTGTTTGCAAAATCAATTTAATGAACTTATACTTTGTTTCCGAATCCTAAACTCAAAATTACATACTCATGAAGTCATAAGATACCATTACAAGGTAATAATCAATTTGTCTAAACAACTTTTTTTAGTGATCCAAACTAGTTTCTGTTTCGCCTTTTTCCAGGAGCATAGGCAAGGGCGACCCTATATATATTTCTGGTATTTCTTAAGATTTAATTTTCACCGAATTGATATGATAGCCGTTAATATCATATTCAACCAATTAATATCAAATTTCATAAGTGATAATAATTCCTAAATGTGTCTTACCACTTTAACTAATGAAGGAAAAAAATTTATTGTTTTTATTCATTTTTTGTCACTTGTTCATGTTTAATATTTTCTCTTTCATTTCCACTTCCTCTCTCACATTTTTTTACTTTCTCTCTCCGGAAATAGTACACATAGCATGAAAACGAGAGACGTGGAGAAGGGATTAATTGGGAATATCAATTTTTTTTTCACTAAGTATGCCAAGAAACTAAAATTATCTACTTTTGAGTTCAAGGTGACATGGTAAGTTATAATATCTAAATTTTAATATCACTACTGGAAAAAAAAAAAGAAATTGTTCTTAATATTCACTTTTTGAAACTTAATTACCACACTACTATTCTCTAACATTTACTAACAAATCATGCCCAAAAACTAATATGTCAAACCTTTTATTACGTTCTAAATAAAGTCTCCCTTTCCTTCTTTTTGTTCATAGATAGTTGTTTCTCTAGGTCGTTCGTTTCACAGCTCGTTCCCTCTCCTTCCCTTTCATCTTCTCCATCGATCAATCGTTTCTCTCTCGATCCAAAGACTTTTGTGAGTAGTTCTTCTTCTTCTTCTTCTTCTTCTTCTTCTTCTTCTTCTTCGGTTTTAGTCGATTCTCGTCGATTTCAACCCTTTCCTGTCAATTTACATCGGTTTCCGTCGATTTCAGGTCGTTCCTGTCGATTACAGACCGTTCCCGTCAATTTCTCCCGTCGATTTTATATGTAGTGATTTTTCTTTCTCTTTTCCGTCGGTTGCCATCGATTTCAGTCGATTCCAGTCGATTTCAACCCTTTCCCGTCAACTTCTGTCGGTTTCCGTCGATTTCAGGCCCTTCCCGTCGATTCCAGACCGTTCCCGTCGATTTTTGTCGGTTCCCGTCGATTCCCGTCATTTTTATATGTATTGATTTTTTTGGAGTTTCATAAATGAATGATCTTGATTTTTGTTGTTATATCAACGATATATCCTGTTATATCCAGGATATAACATGATATATTTAAATTTTTCGTGTTATATCAATGATACATCCTGGATATATCATGATATGTCTTTGTTATATCTTGATATATCCATGATATATCCTAATACATATTCTGACCGATTTTTCTCGATTCGGACTGATTTTGACCACGTTTGTTTAGATTTTATCATGATATATCAAGGATATAACATGATATATCCTGGATAACATGATATATCGTTGATATACCACCAAAAATCAAAGATTTAATGAGTGATTAAAAAAAAATTCAAAAAAGTATATGATAATGAGTGACGTTTCGAAGATAAAAATGAGATTATAAAATAAGATAAAAAAATTAAAAAGAAAAACAAGATGCAGTGAGGAGATGACGATGGAGGGGACGTAATATTTGTTGTTTTCCCTTGATTTTAACAAATCAAAACTTTGACAATTAATGGTGGAATGAAAAAGTAAGCAAATGAATAAGAAACATGATTAGCATTGCGTAAGAAGAGGAAATACAGAATTATTGAAGACAATAATGGATTGAAGTTTGATTTACAGTCGTCTTCCTTCCATCGCATCGCCTCTCCAACCTTGGCCTTATCAGGTATACTTGCTTTCTTCTGTCTCTCTCAACTTCTTGCTATTCCTTTGTTTCCGATTCCGATTACACGATAACACCACAATCTCTATGCTCGCCGCCCGATTTTTCGGATTCCGGCGACCTTCCGCCTAATTGGATGCTCTATTAAGCTTCTTAAGGTCCTTCGTGATGAATCCCCTTTGAATACCCTAGTTTATATTCTCAATCGTTCTCTCGGTCATAATCCACGAATTCCATTTTCTTGTTGCTTTTTTTGATATTATGATGCACAAAATGCTCTTAGATTTAACGTTTTGGAAATGGAAACCACTACTTGGGAAGTCGTTTCCTTTTGGAGAAGTTCCAGACAATGTTCCTTTGGTAGTTGTTTTTGTTTTCCTAAACTCTGAATTAATACCAATACATGTATATATTTAATATGTCTTATTGAATGAGTTTTAGAAGTGATAGGCGTCCACTTCCATTTTATAGCTGTTTCAGTTGTGGTTCTAAGTAGATTACAATACTTAGACCCAATTTAACACCCCTACAATCTAATATGGAATCAACTTATAGAGGCGATTAATTGTTATGCTGCATTGTATTTGCATACATTTGCTGGTTCATCTTCTTCTTGATTGACACTCTCTATCTTTCCAAAGACAAACCCCCAGTAATGAGCTGCCATTTCCCTGAGCAAGATGCATGGATTCTCCACCATTGACGGGTTTGCAGAGATAACCGAAGACTTGGCAGATATGATAAAGTACATTGCAAACGAACCCTCGGTGGGGCTTTTCTACATTCAACAACACACTCAGCACGCCGTCCCGAACATCATCAACCTCAAGAACAACATCACAGACAAGTCCCACGAGACACTCTTGAACACTCAAGACACAGAGGACTCGATCTCCGTGCTCAGATCCATGAAAGACTGCGGTCCATCCATTGCAGACGAGATGATCAAAGACATCAAGACATCTCTGGCCCTAATGTCTGAAAAACAACCCAGAAAAGGAATTCTCGGTAATGCCGGTTTGGGTTTCCCAATAGGAAGAAGTAGCTCGTGGGGACCCGCCAATTGGGGTCACAGCAAAGGCCAGCCGGACCGGCAGGGGTCTGGAACTTACTTTACAGCTGTGCTGAAGAATGCAAAAGAAAGGGCTACCAGTTTCAAATGGCCCCAAATCGACCCGAAAGAATTAACAGCTGGAAAACAGAAGCATGAGTCGACTTCTGATATCGATCCGGTTGCATCTGTGAGCACTAGTGTGTCAGAGTCAGATGAACTGCCAGTATCGAGTCGGGAGCAAGTCGAAACGAGCTTGGTAGAAAACTATGAGAAGTTAAAGGCTGAAAAGGAAGCTAAATTGCAGGATTGGTTGGAGAAGACTAATGGTACTAACAGAGTGGATACAGGTGAATAGGTAAAGAGAAGTGACATTCAACTGACTTTTTGTTTTTTCTGATTCTTGTATTTGGGTTTGTGTTGATTGTAGAAACCAACTTGAAGCTGAGGAATGGTTTGCTTTTACAATCTGTGTCTGTAAAACTGAGTGTATTGCAAAATCTAATATGGAATAAGAATGAGACTGGATTTCTCTCTAGCTAATTTGTCAATAGTTTGAGATCCCACTTTAGTTTTCCATTTCAGGAAGGAAACTGAAAAACCAACTTTAATTATGGTCTGGACTATAATGATATAAAAATTGTCAAAAATGATATATTTGAGTTTTGTCTGTTCATTCCGGATTAAACCTAAATTCTTAAATTCAGTATTGGGTTTTCATATGTTATCATATTGTTTTTTGGTTCGGTTATAGAGTTTTACTGTTATCGTTATCTTTACTATTTTGTTTCATTCCAAGCTTGATACCCAAAAAAATCCGTTTCAAAGCAAATGATACTAAAGTGAACAAATAAAAGATTAATGAAGAAGCCAATTGTTTTTGTTGTAAGCTTTCTCACCTGTTTATTTTCATATTTGGACCGTTGATTGAATTATTCTCAATTGGTCATCATAATTCATAACCCGTAGTCAATCATTTTAGGGCACTATAGTAAAACATCCAGTTTTTTAACATTAAAATAAAGTACTTCATACCACTCTTTTATATTGATTTTCAGTTATATGACGCCCTTTATACCTAGGAGACCATTTTACACCTTGGTATGAAGTTGCTTATACCTTTTATAAAAGACTAAACTATAAAAATAGTGACATGTAGTTTGACTCGGTTTCAAAAATGAGCATGAATTTTTTATTTTTCCAAATGATATTCTGTGGTTTAAAAGTAATTTTGTAAACCATAAACCCTGATTCGCAAATAAAAAAATTTGTGGATCCTTTTTTGAAACTGAGTCAACCTCCATGTCATATATATATATATATATATATAATTTACTCTTCATAAAACCCTTTATGCCAATTTCTTTTTCTATCCTTTATGCCAGATTTATTGTTGACTTCTGATGATGTAACGTCCATTTATATCACTTTGCTTTATTAGTTTTTCATGGTGTAAAAGCTTAATTGTTGAAATAGACAACTTTTACAAAATCATTTTGTTTAATTTCCGTGCTATAGAAGCTTAACACATAGTATAATCGGTTAACTTTTTTGAAGGTATATAAGCTTCATATCACGTATAATACAAGTCGTACATCTCGTCTGGTTGACTTTTTGCACTATAAAGGCACTATACCATATTTTGTTTTTTGTTTTTTGTTATAGGAAGACTTAAGCCTTATCATGACCAAACGGAAAAAAAAAAGGAAAAAAACCGAAAATTGGAGGAAGAAAGTGAAGCAAAAACTGAGAATAAATTTGAGAGAAGTAGCAATGCATAAGAATTTAAAAACATACAAAAAATTAGGTGTCCCCTATAACTAATCATTATTTTTATTTACAACAGCACTGTATCAAAGAGAAAATACAACATTACAAAATAGAATATACCAAGAAGAAATCAGAAATACGAGAGGTACATCTCAGAAAAATATACAATTATCAAAGGACTTGGAATTCCGGATTCCTGAAAAACTAGCAACAAGAGTAAGCATGATAATGATGCAGCTCCCACATAGATTTCAACAGTTCATCAGAGTCCACAACCGCAAGGAACATCTGCAACATAAACATTACTTCTTCTCAAACCAAATATCTGAATCTAATACGCAACTAGAATTTCATTATCACTACTGGTAGGTATTATTCTAATTTAGACTGAAATCGAATGGCCATATCATACAACCTAACAATTCAACTACCAATCCAAATCCAGATTCGAGATCGATTGCTGACTAACATAAGATCTGTTTAGTATTTAGCATAATGAGCGACTTTAACGGCTTGTGGTGCTTATGGACATCAAATAAATCCAAACCAAAAACATAAAGACTTCTCTACAAAACAAGATGAAGTGCACAATAGGTGAGCAACAAAATTTAATTTACCTCGGACACCAAACCCCGAGAAAGCTGGCTCCTTCAGCCCTTCAACATGACTTTGTTCTTCAACATTCACGAATCAATATCAGATTTTATAGACATACACACAAAATGAAAGATAATATATTATAATGTTGATTTAACATTTTTTATGTTATAACCAATAGATATAGAAATCCATGATTGGACTATAATATCATGCCACTGCTTCTTTGACATAATGCATTTGAGTTTCAAGAAAAACAATTATTTTTCTCTGACAGCCTTTACAAAGTGAATTAAACTCATGGGTCCTCTGATTTTCTGTACAAAAACATCATAAGCATGCAATACCGATTTGTAAAAACAAACTCTTTTAACTTTTATTCTTTCTCAAATCATCGTTATTGCTAGAACCTAGTAAGTTGAGCTGCTGGACTTGCTAATTGGCTGCTATGTTACTGAACCCTAGCCACATGCCAGGCAAGTATGGCAAACACATAACCAAAAGAAAACAATTCGAAGCAAAATGTTCTTCCTCTGGGAATTCCTGACTAAGAAAAAAAGTTTCCTTATCATGTTTTTTTATTTTTGCTCACATGTTTTTTTCCTTATTTTTCATTTTTTTCTCGTGAATCATTGTAATGATTTTTCTTATTATGGGTTTTTCCTAAGTTATCCCTCACTTAAGGTGCGTGGATAAAGTCCATCATCTTTCTTAACCTTTGTGCATGCATAGTCACATTGCATTGTGGAATACAGGTATACGGTAGAACACTAAAAAAAACATGGGATAGAGTCTCAATATCATTTAGTGCATATTATGCCATAACATAAATAAAACCTACGCTTGTCATTTATATTTGGAGGGTATGGAAAGGAGGGGAGCTCCAGCACATACCCCAACACACATTTCTAGGGCCAAATTGGGATTGCTGTCCTGAAACCTCCTCCATTTTCAAGCTTCTCCAGAAACAACAGATTTTGGTTTCGGGAAAAAAATATGAAATCATTCCTTAATTAATAGTACCAAGGGGCAATATGTGTTGTCCAATGCCAAAATCTATTAATCAGGAAAGTTTGTGAGATGAACTTTTTGGACAGCAGCTGGAAAAGCAATCACAAGCAGGCCCTTAATGGGAAATCAAGACTTCATTTACATGCTACAAAGAGCATGACAGAAACGATTCAGTTCCTGCTCGACGTGAACAAAATATGACCCATACCACGTACCTGCACCGGATATTACAGATTGTGCCGGGCGTGTTGTCTGAGATTCCTCCATGCTTGGCCATTTACCATATTTGGATTCAGTGGACGTACCGACCTATTGCTGTTGCTTATTACTTTTGCCCTCCTAAAAGATTTTAATCACAATGAAACCCCAAACTGTCAGTTAACAGATCAAAACGGAACTTTTAGTTACATACAAAGAGACAAGCATTAAAGTAGTTGCAACTAGCCTGATAAATTTCTGTTTTAAATTGCCTGACTTCAGCTTTGATGCCCCCTTAAGAGTGCCCACTTTAAGAGCCAAAGAAGTTGGGGCGACTTTGCGACTGCCTCTCTCAGCCTTAATTGCAGCAATAAGGGAGTCAGCTATAGGCCCCAAACCCTTTCTCCCAACAAGTTTCACCCCTAGCTTCTCACATAGATAATTGATTCTCATTTCATCAGCTCCTCTTACCTCTCGCAGCTCAAAAGCCTGTTGCTTTGATAACAATGTGTAAACATGAAGTTGTTGTTGTTGACTGAAATGAGACTGAAGCTGCTGAAAAATTAATTTGTTCGAGTGTTGTTGATCTATCCCAGAACCTTCTTGATTCCTATTTCGTGGCTCGTTAAATGTCACCCTCAATATTGCAGTAGACTTTGGATCGGTATTCTTTTGACAGAAAATAATCGAAAAACTCCCGAATTCTAAATCAGGCTCTCTAAATAAATCTTCGAGAAGAGAAGCACAACTATGA
>CAOJBJ013571918.1:0-11075 GCA_948291685.1 Euphorbia celastroides | reverse complement strand
CATATATATTACCTGAAAAAGTTCATACTATTCACAAGCACATTCATGCTTTTTCCCAATTTTCAATAGATTTCCAAAAAGAGCACCTCGGGAAGAAAGTCCAATGGGAAGTGATTTCCGCCCTTTGTGAACTTTGACATTCCAAAGAGGAGCCTGCCATTAGAAGTGAATATAAGTAATCGATGAAATTCTTTTGTAATACAATGTGAATATAATAGCTAATGTTATCTTGTCAGTAGAGAAGTTGCTAACCGTCATAATAACAGCATCATAATATGGACACGTTTCGCACCCTTAGTAGCAAAAGAGTTGTCTAATTCCGATTTAGAGTCATGATTGTAAGACAATGACAAAACCTTTGATTCAAGTCTAAGCTCATCTTCTACAAGCTCTTTGCACAATCTAT
Source organism: Euphorbia celastroides (assembly GCA_948291685.1). NCBI lineage: Eukaryota > Viridiplantae > Streptophyta > Magnoliopsida > Malpighiales > Euphorbiaceae > Euphorbia > Euphorbia celastroides. Next base: position 10,669 of record CAOJBJ013571918.1, on the reverse strand, counting down.
CAGGAAGAGTCTGCAATGAAACATAGATTCAGATAAGAAATCACAGATTATGTGTAGCATCTATAAGACTTCTCATACCGTACATACAGCTTTTTGTGTGAGGCTTAGACAGAGAAAGAAGATCCTAATATTAGGCATAGCTTCTTGAAATCAATAAAAGGAAATCATTTACGGACTCCGAGAGAAAACATTCAGAATTTTTTATGTGGATCAAGTAAAAACGATTCAAGAGCCTAGAGGTGTTTATTAATGTGATTCCGCACCAGAAACCATCAAAATTATTATTTTTTCTTTTAAAAGGAATAGATTAAAATAATTATTTAAGCTATACCCTTCAATGTCTGCAGTAATTTTAGATTTAAATGCTTTCTAGTTTTGATACATATGAATAACTATGTCATTTAACATTTCTAGCATCTACAATATTTAGTACAAAGAACTTTTTTCAATTAAATTACACTGCCAGTGAGCTAGAAAAGCAATAAGATCTATTTAACCTAAAACTACATGTCAAAGAGGCCCCAAATTATCAGATATCAGACGTCAGTAAGATTTAGCAAGTAATATCGTACATCTAAAATAATACTAATGCTAGGAAAAAAATGCAATATATCTCCAATCAAATACCTGCATTCCTCCGAGAAATGAAAATGAGCCACGCTGATGCTTCTTATGTCCTGATGAATTTACTTCTCTGCTCTTATCCTTCTTTGAGGACAACTTTGACTGAATTGCCCCAGCTAAAACAGAACCAAATCTTGCAGAAAGAAAAATTTGGACTCATCAATAAATATTGATTATGATAATTGAATTATCTTGCATAATCATATTAATGGTAACACCTTCCTGAACCTTTTCAAGTTAACATTTTGATACTTGTACAGTTCCTTATCTTTCCAATCAGTGATTGTATTGATGATTTGTTCTTCACATATTAGTAATTACAGGATTTGAGGTTGGCATGGGCAAAGATTAAACAAACTTCAAAATTACACTGACAACAAAATAATGTCGCTCACTAGTATGATGTAAAAAAAACAATAATATATATACTGTCACACAATACCTTGTTTCCAGGTTCCACAATTCTGGAAAAGTATGGCGCACCTGCCACAAAAATATAAGAGAATCGCTGAGTAATGAGACTATAATACAGAATGACAACACTAGACACCGGTAAATGCCATCTAAACTTAATGGATACTGTACTTCTAAAGCAGCTCTGAATCAGCACGTATTACAAATTTACAATACTAATAATTTTTAGTTATTTCATTGAAACTCGGGTTATGTAGGATGAAACATCGACAGTAATAAATGTTGATAAGCAACATAAAAAAGGAATTCCTTAAAATAATTCAAAGGTTCGAGCTATTACTTACAGAAAGAGACTCAGGATCTCCACCACTGGTGCCCGCAACAAAAGGGTCAACGAGATAATCGACAACCTTACAAGGAAAAAAGAAACTCAAATCACTTCACTGGAAAACTTAATACATTTGGAGAATACTGAGTACAGTGTTTGCTGAACATAATAAGAAAATTAAATCATCAAGAATGTGGTATTAGAACCAAATGAATGTAATACCTCTTTCCCAAAATGACGCTGAAAAAACTCACCAACACTGCACAGTTGAAAAAAATAAAACAGAACACACAGTATATGCTACCAAAAAAAGCAAAAATAGATGATAATGTGACAATAGGATTGATAATTAGTAAGTCACCTCTCTTCAGTGTCAACATTCCGCACTTTTGAAGGCTCACATCTCTTCCAAAGAAATGGCTCCAGAATGATTTTAAACTGAAAAGGGCAAAACAATTGTCACATTATAGGTGCCTTCAAAAATCATATTAGATCTCATATACCCAGAACATTAGTCAACTCGACTTTGAAGCTTAAGATAGATGTTGTTTTGCTTGCTGAAATGCCATTGAATTATGAAACCGAAGCAACCATCCATAACAAGGAAATTACTCAAGAAATGTCTCAGTCACCGAACCTTTGACTTTGCAGACAGAATGTTACTTGTGATCAGGGCAATGGGATTTGTGGGTATCTGTCATGAAAACATAAGCAACGTTAACTGTTAACTGCTCTGCGGGATATCAAAAGCTCAACCAAAACAAGAACTTAGCTGAAAACAAATAAACAGAGAACATAATTACCAGAACTGGCTTCCCATCTCTTACAATATACCGTTTGTTCTGTGAAATTGGCTGCAGCAGCAAGAGAAAGTTCAAGTAATTCTCAATTCAAATGCAGTGGTATCAAATTCCAAACTTAGTAACAGAAGATAAACAGGAAACCATATTTGATTGGCTGCAGTGGCTATAGAAAGCCTTACAAATTGCTGCTTCTCTTGAAGCCCAAGATCATGAATCAAATTCTTGACCTCAATTTCACTCTCAGTCTACACAAGGTATCAAAAACAGAAAAATCATTTCTGACTTCCTAATGATGGCAGAGAAAATCAAGCATCAAATTAAGATAAAAGTAGACCAGAATTGAAGGGCATACCATAGTATTTGCACCCTCATCCCAAATCAAACTGTCACGACAAACACTTCTGAGCTTCCCGCCAGCTCTTCCTTCAGCCTCAAATACAGTGACTTTGACGCCATGTGATTTCAGCTTGTACGCCGCAGTTAGGCCACTTGAATCCCCCAATGTCAACCCCAAAATTGAATTCCAAATAAAAATCATTCGAAGACTGGAAATTGAGAAACCCCAACCCACAAAAAAGGAGAAGCGGAAATTCATTTAAGAGTTTCAATTGATCTCACCTCACTCCAGCGCCTACAACAGCAACACTTTTGCCAGAACCTGTACAAAAGAAAAAGAAACACAGACCATCATTGCTGCTTCTGCCGCCAATTATGAAAATTATAAAACTTAAGCTGGAATGAAAAGGGAAGCTAAGGCTTACTTGAATTTCTATCTTCAGAGGGAGATGATACCATTGTTGATTGATGTGTTCACTGGTTCTCGGTTTCGTCCCTGAACTCAAGCAGGCTCAATTTTACATTTGTTTAACGGCGGCTGAATTGAAACGACGTCGTTCTAGTTCGGCTTTTCCTGCATCATTCAGCTGCTCCCGTATATGTTAATGACATAACCACCGTTCAAAATCAAACTCTCCCGGCGTTTTCAGTTCTAGACCTGTTTGCGGCCCAAAATACGTATTGGGCTGGGTTTCGGCTCGGATTGGAGCCCACAAAACTTCAAAGTTTAATTCTTATATAGATATCCGAGTGAGGCCCGAGTCTGGTCGGACGAATAAAAAATATAGGACTGATTATAATTTTACCTTAAAATGAGCCCAATCTAAGAACCCCACCTAATTGTTTCTAGAAAGCCTTGAAAAATATATAATAAAGATAACTTTATGGGATTTTTTCCCAATTACATAATATCTAACTCCTCAGTCATCTTCATCAACCCCTCCCAAGACTCCGCCGTCAAATCCCGACACCCGAACCACGACGGCGACTCCATAAACAACCCTCCATCTTCGTCGGATCTCGCCCTCCCGCCGCCAGATCTAACTGTTTCCCGACTCCGCCATCTTTCTTTAGCTCACCGGAGATCTCGCCCTCCGGGTCTTTGCCATATCTCACCCTCCCGCCGCCAGATCTGACAGTTTCCCGACCCTACCGTCTTTCTTCAGCTCGCCGTCTCGCCGCCTGAGTTCACACCGTCGCCGGAAACGGTGAGTCAAAAGCGAGAACAAAAAACAATATTTCGTATAATAATGTAAAATCCTGTATATTTAGAAAAAAAATGTTGTGTAAACTTAAAACTCTAACCTAATTATACAATAAACATTACAATTTTCCAAAATATATTTATTTTATATATTTAATCGTATTTAATAATTTATATCTTTATATTTTATATTAATGTACTAAATTATTAAAGATATGTTTAAGAATTTTACTAAACTATGTATTTACATGTAAAATTTATTTAGCAAAATAATAAATAAAACAAAATTTCGACAGACCATGAGTCGTTTGGGGTTGACTTCTTAAGCCCTGTCTGGGTCTAGCCTAAACCCCTAATTTCAAAATCCTTAGCTTAAGTTAATATTTTTATGTAAAAATCCAACCAAGTTCGATCCAGTTTGTGTCGATGAATAGGTGCCAAACCCAATGGCTTCCACATTCTTTCTCTTTCTGATAATCGGCTTCCATATTCAACCTCCAGTTGCGTGATTCTTTTATTACAGTCTTCATGGTTTAGTAAATTTGTTGATTTAGTACGGATGCTAATCCTGAACTGAAAACCATAGTTCATGAAGTATTTAACTTATGTGCTTCATCATTCAAGTGTCATTCTTTTTTGGATTTTGGGTGTTCAAGAAGGAAGTTTTACAGTTATCTGATTTTAGTTCTCAATATTTCCTCCATCACTGTCTTTGATTTAAGGAAAAGGTTCACTTGTTGTAAAGTTTGTAAATGTCACATCTGAATTTGACAAATGTAGTTCAAAATTTCATACAAGAGTTACTAACTAAAGGTTCACTTGTTGTAAAGTTTGTAAATGTCATATCTGAATTTGACAAATGTAGTTCAAATTTTCATACAAGAGTTACTAACTATTCAACTTCACATATTTTCAAATGATGGAAACAGTTCGAGTACATTGTCTCGATGGGGCCAAAGACTCATCATTCTTTGGTTTTGGATTACGATGGACTAAAGCAAAATACTTCATTAAACTGTCCGAACTTCTTTTATCGTGAATTCACGGATAGCTATTGCAACTCTATTTTTAGGTCAATTGGAAACGGTCTCTCTACATAAGGGTAAGGCCGCGTACACCCGACCCCCCCTTACCCTGCTTGCGCGGGAGCCTTGTTAGGCATTTGGGGTAATGTTGTTGTTGTTGTTGGAAACAGTTCGTTAATGCAGTTTAAGGTTTTGGTCAAAAATCAATGGATGAGTAAAGTAATTTACAAGCATCATATTAAAATATCAAGTTGGTGTTGGCTGTAGGTAACAAAATCCCATCATTCAACAAATGCAGGCCTAAATTGGCATAACTTTCTACTTAACGGAAGGTGAATCTAGCAACATTGGAAGGTTGGCCTTCCACTTTATGCAGAGGATTTTGTCCCTTAGCATATGCAAATACTATATTTTTTTTGGCAAGTTTAATGGTCAGTAGGAATTTGAAATCTTATAATAAAAAGAAAAGGAATTTGAAATCTTAAAAAACAAGGCAAGGAAGGAGAACAGTCAAATCCTAAGGCTAGCTGCGAATAAATATTTTGTGAATACAAACAATAGATGGAGACGTTTCTGCGTTAGGTCTCAACAAATTTGGTCACAATAATATTTTGTGAATACAAACAATAGATGGTTGCATTGAACACTATTTTTAAACAATTTAATTATTAAACAATTATTGCCTAAGTGATTAATGGAAATTCATAAAACGGTCTATTTATGAGGAAACTCCACCCTTTTATTTCAATTTACATTGGATTCACCTTGCAATGATTTAGTGGTTGATATAATGAGAACATTGAGCTCATAAGCTGAGTAAACAATATTTTATTTTATTATACCATTTTAGATCCAATTCTATTCTTTTTAACTATTAAAATAAATACAATTCTGTTATTAGATTTATATATGGTCTGTTGGAGCTGAACTTTTTATGACATACACGTTAAACCCACTATCATTTTTTCTGAAAAAAATTAGAGAATCAATTGTTATTTCTAATGCTTTTCATTTCCTTTGTATTATGCAGAAACTAAAATTCTATTTGAACAGTTATCAAAATAAAAATTCTATTTGAACAAAATAAAAATTCTCTGACACTAGGATGGTGGGTGGGTCTTCGTTCCCGGGTCGCGTGCTATTGACCGCTAATAGGACGCGCTGATGAGTGTCGGCGAATATGCCCAACTCACTTCGAAAACGACGCCTCCTCCTATTAGTCCCACGCGCACCTAGTTCACACTTCCGAGTTAGCTCCTCTACTCGACCGATTTCAGGTTTTTATTATTGGTCGTGTACTTCGCTCAATAACCGAGCGCGTGAAGCTGTTTGCCCTGATTATATGTTGATATTTTACCGATGCTGCTGAAAGCATTACTTAAGCGCTCTTAGGACAATATGATATTTGAAACGGTATCGTTTCTTTGCGTTTTGCAATTTCTTAAAGCAAATTACAGTACTAATTTTATATTAACGTTAGTATCAACGGGACATTCTCCCTTCTGAGTCACTCAGCTGTTTCTAAAACCCACAGACTTCTTCTCTTTCATCTTCATCTTCATCTTCATCTTCAACAATGAGAACTCAGAACCCAGAACAACTCATTTCTTCAGTTCAACTGTTTCTCTGATCTTTTTCCAGGTAAAGGAAAAATGAAGTTTCACAGGAATAATTATCAAAAGAAAGGTTCTTTATCAGAATGTGTGGCTTTTGGGTTATTCTTAATGCGTTACTCTTTTTGCTTTGCTACTTTCAGCTCAATTCATAGTATTTTCTTGGGGATCTAGTGAAATTCCTTGTAGCTGATAGACAAGCTGCACTTTGCTTTACTTTTGTGAAGTTTGCTCAGATTGTTCAAATGGGCTGTGTAAATGGCACTTTTTTGTGGATTTACTTTTTTAACCTTGCATTTTGATGAGCTGAACTATCCACTTCAATTCCTTTCCTTTAATAAGCTGCTTTCTGAAATGTCAAGTATTTAATTTCTGTTTGCTTCTCTTTCCTTGCTATTTCTTTTGTTCCTTTTCTGAAATGATGATAGAGTTCATGATGAGTTTGTGAATAAGGTCTTCAACTAGTATCCAGCTGATGTGTGTTTCTATTTTTGGATTTTGCTTTTATTAAGGCAAGTGGTTATGCTGGCCAACTTAAAGTGGGATTTTCCATTTCCTCTTTTTAGATGTCTCATCATGATCTTGCATTGAATAATTGGATTATCCTCTTTCATTAGATTTCCAAGCTACTGCTTTCTAATTTTGCTTTTTATTTCTGCTCGTTGCTCTCATTGTGCATTACAGGGCATTCAGTTGCTTGTGATTCAATAGGCAGAGCTGTATTGGGTTTTAAGAGCACAATGGTAAGTGCAAAGAACAGCAAAGGTGCCACAGTTCAGCTTGATTATTTAATTCATATCCAAGACATTAAACCTTGGCCTCCATCTCAATCTCTAAGATCCCTTCGATCGGTTCTCATTCAATGGGAACACGGTGATCGAAAATGTGGCTCTACAAATGCAGTTGTTCCTTCAATTGGCTCGATTGTTGGTGAAGGGAAAATCGAGTTCAATGACTCCTTCAGATTACCTGTGAGTTTAATCAGGGAAACATCTAGCAAAACCAAGGCCAATGATTCATTTCAAAAGAGTATTCTAGAATTCAACTTGTGTGAACCCCGAAGAGAAAAGATTCAAACTTTGGCTACAGCTGTGATAGACTTGGGAGAATATGGAATTGTTAAGGAGGCCATAAGTGTGTCAACTCCAATGAGCAGTCACAGGAGCTTCAGGAACACAACTCAGCCAATGTTGTATGTTAAAATTCAGCCATTTGATAAGACTGGAACCGGCTCTTCACCGAGTAATAGTGTATCCAAAGGAATTTTGCAGAAAAAAAATGGCGGAGAGTCGGTTTCAGCATTGATGAACGAAGAATATGCAGAGGAAGCTGAGGTTTCCTACTTCACTGATGATGATGGCTCCTCACATTCGTCTTTAACAAATGGAAATTCGATCCCTCAGGCTGAAGAGGTAATTTCTTTATGGTTTGGAAAATTGTTTTCTATCCCAAGATTGGTTTTAGATTAGTTATTGTTTTGCTTTAATTTCAGAAAGCGGGCCATGGCAGGGGGAATGCTGAGGCTTCAAAATTAGGGATTGAGAAGCGAGTTGCATCACGAGAAATGCTTAAGGAGATTTCATCTTGTTCATCATCTATAGATTTATCTTCTGATCTTGGAAGCCCTATAAATAATCACACTTCTTCGCTGAATTCTCCTGATTCTTCTTCAAGGCGAATGGCCAAAGACGAGGTATCTATGAATGCTGATACTTCTTTTGATTGTGTAAGTGAAGAGGAAGAGAGGCTTATATTGACATGTGAATATTGACTGCTACGGTTTTGTGCAGGATTTAGACAAAAATTTCGGTAATGTTAGTTCAGTGAAACTTAGAAGTGACACTAACAATGATGCCTACAATAATCAGGATCCCGAATATCAGAGGCTCTTTTTTGAAGATGAATCGACAGATGTTGGTCCAGAAGATGGTTTAAAAAACGAACGCTCATTTGGTACTTCTAAGGGAATCAATACAAACGGGGATGATCAAAAAACTGACAGGCTAAAGCATGTAAAATCTGTTAGATCATCCCCAGAATCAGCTAGAAGTAATGGATTACCGAGCAGAAATCTTCTAGACAATGAGAAGGAATCCGGAAATGTTCTAGAATCTCAGACTACTGCAGGAACGTTAAAACTCAATGAAAGGAAATCTCCAAAGATCTACCCCCAAGATATGAGAACCAACATATTAAATGGGAAAATCCAGCATCTGCAGAACAGAATAAAGATGCTAGAGGGAGAGTTGAGAGAAGCTGCTGGTGTTGAGGCCGCACTTTACTCGATTGTTGCAGAGCATGGAAGTTCTATAAGTAAAGTGCACGCTTCAGCTCGGCGCCTCTCTAGGCTATATCTTCATGCTTGCAGAGAACATTCGGGTCTTCGAAGAGCTGGTACAGCTAAAAGTGCTGTTTCAGGTCTGGTTCTTGTAGCAAAGGCTTGTGGAAACGATGTTCCTAGGTAAATTGATTTCTGTTTTCTTGTTTGTGTAGCTGAAAATGGTGATAGAATGTGTTCGTTGTTGATAACTTACTGCAGGTTGACATTTTGGCTTTCAAATTCGGTTATGTTGAGGGGAATCATACACCAAGCTATTGTTGACAAGGAGATAAAACTTCCTCTTGGACAAAATGTAGACAGAAACAGGAGGATATCATCTTCATTGAATTGGAAAGAGCAGAGTGATATTTGTGGGGATTTCAGTAACTTGGAAGATCCATATACGTTTTTATCTGCACTTGAAAGAGTCGAAGCTTGGATATTTTCTCGAACTATTGAATCCATTTGGTGGCAGGTTAGATCTTTTTCTCGGTTTTAGTGCCTCTATGTTGAATTGCCTCTAGTCTAATTTGGTTTTTCCTGTTAATCTTACAGACTCTCACTCCTCATATGCAATCTGATGCTACAAAAGCCATTGATAGATCGATTAGTTCCAGCTCAAAGAAAAGCCTTGGAAGGAGATCAAGCTCTGTTGACCAAGACCAAGTCAACTTTTCATTAGAACTGTGGAAAAATGCTTTCAAGGATGCCTGCGAGAGACTTTGTCCTATTAGAGCAGGGGGACACGACTGTGGCTGTTTGCCTGAGCTAACCAGGCTGGTAAATTTTGAATTGCTCGTCTTTAAACTCGGTTTATATTACTGTAATATTAAAATTCAGTTTCATAAATAACCAGATAATGGAGCAATGTGTTGCAAGACTAGATGTGGCGATGTTTAATGCAATCCTTCGTGAATCTGCTGATGATATCCCTACAGATCCAGTATCTGATCCCATCAGCGATCCAAGGGTTCTGCCAATTCCAGCAGGAAAATCTAGCTTCGGGGCTGGGGCCCAGCTGAAAAATGCGGTAAGAAATTCGATGTTACTTTTCCTGACTTGGAAGAAAATGATTACATTTTGGCATATCTGAAACTAGTTTTCTCGTGTTTTCCATAAATCAGATCGGCAACTGGTCAAGATGGTTGACCGACCTATTTGGTATCGACGATGCCTCGCTTCTAGAAGATGAGAACGACAATGAAGAAGTGTCATTCAAGCCATTCCATCTCTTAAATGCTTTGAGTGATCTCTTGATGCTTCCAAAGGACATGCTTCTCAGTAGATCCATCAGAAAAGAAGTATGACTGCCTCATTTCTTTCCCCTGTCGGGTTTAACCTTTTTATATAATAAATGGCTGCCAATTTCATAAAAGCTGTGATCTTTCAGGTGTGCCCTACATTTGGTACTCCATTGATCAAAAGGATTCTCGACAATTTCACCTCGGATTAGTTTTGCCCTGATCCCATCCCCGATGTGGTGCTTGAAGCCCTTGCTTCAGAGGCAAGTTATCCAAATCCCACGCCACATTTTGAATATTCTCGGTTGTATCTAATCGAAGTTTTGGTCTTGAATTAGGATGCTGTGGAGATGGGGGAAGAGGAATCGATCACAACTACACCGTGCACTGCAGCTCCTCCACTTTATGTGCCGCCTTTAGCTGCTACAGTTGCTGCAACTATTGGACAATCCGGAACTCAATCTCAGCTGACAAGAAGCAGCTCTCTGTTGAGAAAGTCATACACGAGTGACGATGAATTAGACGAGTTAAATTCGCCCTTTTCTTCGATCTTCATTGAAGGGTCTCGGTCAATACCTGCACCGACTCGGCTCAGCTGGAAGTCAAAGGAAATGGGCGTTCAGTATTCCGCCAGGTATGAGCTTCTCAGGGATGTATGGATGAACAGTGATTGACCTTGTAAATTTGCAAAAAGCACATACGAGCCTGAGTTTTTCTGGTTGTACAAATGTTGAAAAATTTAAGCTGTAGGGAAAAGATTA
>CAOJBJ013570707.1:0-12976 GCA_948291685.1 Euphorbia celastroides | reverse complement strand
TGCATTAACATTATTATAAGATTATTCTGCAAACTAATTGATTTGTGCATAATTTGATTGAACAATATTAAAATAAAGTGATATGAATATAGTATAATTTTATATGCACATATCTAAATTGGACTAAACAAGTATATAATGCAAATAAGAGATAACACATTCTAATAATTTTATTTTAAAGCGTAAAATTATTCAAAACGTCATATAAACATAGATGATAGTACAAATTATGACATGATGCAATTATTTAACGAAAAGAATTTTCATAATTTAATTGTGAACACATAAGTGTAGCATTGACCGCCGAACATTTTCTCAATTTCTTTATAGGTGTTCACATTACCAGAAAAAGTAGAGGGTTGCCTTCTTATAGTTTGAAAGTAATTTGATTTTATAAAAAAATGCTTGATTTTATACGTAAAAGACAACAGTAGAAAGATTAGAAAAACTCAAAAAAGTAACCCGATTTTTGTTATTAAGTTCGGTTTAAGTGATATACTCCCTCCATTTCTTAATACTAGTCATTTTAGTTGTATGCCCACTAATTTAGGAGCAATTAATTATAGATGTAAAATACCAAATTAGCCTTATATTTTTACTAGAATTAAGGAACAATTGTCAACAAAAAAATTATTGCTTGGAGTAAATGAGGACAAATTAGGAACAAATGAAAAAGAATACCTAGAAAAGAGGAAAATAACAAGTAAAAAGAAAAAATAAAAATTTGCTAGAATGACTAGTATTAAAAAATGGAGGGAGTATATGTTTGGCTCAACAATTAAAAAATGGTTAACAACAAAAAAATATAGGCTTTGAATTTGAATTCTCTAACAACATTTGAAAATTTCCTTATCTGTAATTAATGGTTTTAGACATATAATTCATAATATTCCAAATTAAAGCTAAGTATTTGTAAAAGAAAAAAAAGGGTTGAGTTGAGTATAAGAACTCCAATTGCTTTGAACTACAAATCTCAAAGTTCAAGTTGTGAAAGTTCTCCTTAACATTGTCTATAGATGGCGTAAATTTGTAATGAAGAATGAATATCCGGTTAATTTAAAAATAATATCCACGTAAACATATTTATTCAATTTTAAAGAGCATTTTTTCATTAATATATGCAAGTATTTCATATCCATAGCTAAATAATAAGGTGTTTCAATACAATCCTCACACTTAAATGATGTCTCTATTATCTTAGCCAAACAATACCATACTTTAATGAAAAATTATAATGTTTTCTTGCTATTCGGTGTTATTTTAAACTAGTGGCGATCTTTGGATTTATTTACTATAAAAATAAAATTTTGCTTGAAGGTTTCTACCATTTTTTAAGAATTTATCACCAGCAAAAGACGAAATCCGGAATTTCAAAATAATTAGCAATTGGAGGGTAGGAGCACGTGTTGTCAACTTGTCACTATATCCACCCTAAAAAATTTTTTCCTGGAGAATTACGTTAGAGCTGTTAACTAGAAATAGGAAGTCAAACAAAACCTACGTGAGAGTTGTGTTGATTTATCACAATAAGGAACACTTTTATAAGAATTAACTTTGAAAGGTATTTTAAATGGATAATATTACATTATCAATATAAAGAGCATATTATATTCGGAATGCTAAAAATCACGATTAGGCTTATGATTGGACCATACTTGTTATCTTATATATTACGGCTCAAACAATTTCATATGGCGATATTCCAGTACCCTTAATTTTAATGATGAGAGTTCTAATCATTCTTTCTATTTGCTCATTTTAATTTTATACACAGTAAAGTGATCTTCTTGGATACATGTTTCAAACTCAGTAAACACCTAGAAAAGTGTTAGAAACAAAGAGTCACGACTATTTTCTATGTAACGGTTTAAACTTTTGAGTAAAAAGTTTATAAAATATGACAGGTTTATTGTATTTTAACTGCTATGTATTTGTCCATCTTTTTGTTCGGTCTTCTTAAACTTTCAAAAGTTTCTCTCGCTTCCTTTAAAAGCTTTTAAAAGTTTCCCTCACCCTCTAGCTGCTACGTGTCAACTTTTGATTGGATGTCATGTTTGAAAAGTCAAACTAGTCTGAATTTGACACGTGACACTTAAGGGGGTGAGAGAAACTCTTGAAAGTCTTTAAAGGGGGTGAAAGAAACTTTTAAAAATTTCAAAGGAACAAGAAAAACTTTTAAAAATTCAGGAGGACCGGACAAAAAAATAAATAAATTCAGAAAAGTCTGGATGCATTTAGTCAATATAATATATAAATATTTTAAAATTTTAAACTTTTCAACCTGTCCTTGCCGTACATTTTAGACTTGCTCCAAGTTGCAATAAAGTTTCATTTCAAAATCATTTCATATACACTTTTGACCCACGAAATTTGTCAACAATTGCAGTCGACTATGGGCTTCATAAATTAAGCCACCACACTAATTTTTTGAGTTGTACAAATTTGATTCCGTAAACTAAACAGATTAACATTTGACTTCTTATTCCTTAACTAACAACTCTCACGTAAGTCTGAAAATAAAATTAAAACAAAATTACAGGTACATTGGCTAATGGCTTACCTAGATGAGATATTATTTTCCTAGAAATCTCGGTTTTGGTTTTTAGATGGTTTTTTTACTTAATAATATAGTCTATAAAATCAAATCAGAGATTACAGCTCTAATTCAAGGTGGATAAGTCTCCTTACATGTCGGAAAATCTGTTGTACCACCTATATATGATTCGCAGACTGAAAACATAGACTGCATAAACAATAAAAAATAAAAGGCCAGTGTTTCAGACAAAACACAACAACACAAACAAACTAAACTTGCTGTTGTAGCAAGACAAACATGCCCATAAACAAGACTTAAAAAAACTGCAACCTATTTTTTCATAATCTCTAACGTTTTTTAAGACGTCAATCATCAAGTGCGCGCTTGCTTGCTCCATAACCTCAACTGATATTGCAGATCTGAAACTCTTTTGCTGAATGAAGAGATATGGGGTGCTAACTATGAAACATAACCAAGTATCTTGTCTAAAGGCGAATGACGTCCAGCCAACTATAATTTAATATTGAGTTTTGTAGCAATAGATTTGTGATTGAAGATGACAATTATATAAATGACGATAGATAAATATATGCAGATTATTATCAACAAAAACACCGAAAAAAAGCAAAAGACACGAAAATAAAGATTGGAAAAGAGAAAAAGTATTGACAGAGTTTTTATTCATCCTTATCAAACAAACTCACAAATGGAGAACAAGATCTTGAGAGAATAAGGAGCTCTTGACGGTTCTTAGTTAATAAGTTCCAAAAATATAGTGATAGAAATTTTTTTACTAACATTTGTACTCTACTTTTATGGTAGATAAATCCATAGACGGTGGCAGCTAATTAGAAAAAAACACAAGGCCATAAAAGATAAGGGTGAGTATTCATTTCAATCGGAGTTGAACTGAAAAAAATTGTTTCAACTAGATTACAAAAGTGATTTGTAGTGTTTTTTTATGAAATAATGAGTTTTTACATTAGTTTTATTATAAAAAACGATTATCAATTAGGTTTGATTTGGATTCAATTGTAATTTTGGTTCAGTTCAATAAATATTATAATGCATATTTAGTAAATTAATTAAAGCTATTCGGTGTAGTTCGACCCGATTAAACCGAATGCTTACTTCTAATAAAAAATCACACCATAATTTTATATTAATCCTCACTTCAAGACGTACCAGAGAAAGACTATAGAAAGAAAGAAGAAAATATATTGGAAGTTATTGAGTGAAAACGAAAACATATTTACATTATCTTCAGTATCCTATTTGTACAAATATCTTGAATTTTTGTGTTGTGAACAGCCTTGCTTTCACTATCAAAAATAGAATGACAATGTGTGGAAATTTCTGCCACTTTAGAGCACAATGACTTGGAATTTTAAATAATTTTACGAGTCTATTGTATTTGAATATAATGCCGGAATTAATTGGATTCTCACATATAATTTTAATTCAATATGAATAGCATTGAAGTTCCTAATGTTTTCACGTTTTCATTCTTTTTTTGAAAACTTAAAAGTTAAAACTACGTAGCTTAATTGAATTTTATGTGAATTAACAATTGTGTAAAATTAGACTGGGCCTTTAGTCAAGTGGTACATCCATGTTGCTTGGATGAGGATCACCAGAAATCAAACCTTGGCTCTTTCAAGATCCTAAATCTTCAAAAAATTAAACTGAAGTAACTAAAAGCTGAAAATGTCTTAAATCAGGTTTTTCCTGGGATGATGCTTTATATTTTGTTTCGTTAACATTTCAGTGGAAATGTTCATATATATTTGTTTTTTTGATTAAGTTATAAAAGGGAATATATACCCACAAATATATATATATATATATATAGAGAGAGAGAGAGAGAGAGAGAGAGAGAGAATTTAATTTCATTAATTATGAAAAAATATAAAATCAACATACAATGTATTTAAGTAGCCAAGCTGTTCCTCTCCATAGAACAACCATTAGTTGACTTGACTTTTATCTATCCCTTAATATTTCTGAGTCAACTTGTTGTGTCTCATTATACAAAATATCACTATGAACTTCAATTTTCAATGCTTAAAAGCAACAAACTTAAAAGTATCCAATCAGAGAAAAGTCGTTGGAGTAATTTCCATTATTGTGGCTGTTCTTTTCATGAAAATTAGACAGCTTAAACCGTTCACAACAAGACTACTTTGGACTGTTTTATTGCCAAAACTCTTTTGTCGATAAATTACAAAAATAATAATTTTCAGTCGTAATCAAATATTTATAATTTTTATTTAATATTCATAGGTATGAAAAGTCTCTACACACCTGCTTCGACTGTAGAGAAATTAAAATGTAAACATAGATATGTTGTTTATGAAAATAACATATATTAATGTTATGAAATGTCAAATTAATGAGATGTATTCAAATGAAGTTATCTTATCAGAGATTAATTAATCAATTAATTTGCGTAAGTACTAAGTAGACTAAAAAAATGCCCATGGATAATGGCAGTGATGAAACACAGCGACTTATGAAAGTCACATGTATATTCAAGGAATATACATACAATCATGAAATGGACATTGGCTATATAATTATGTATAGTGAGAGTATGGGTTAATGTTATTAATTACGTGGAATAAATAATTCCATGTAACACAAGTTGATTCATGTATGTTAATGTCATTGTGATGCTATAATTATGTAAGCAACAGTTCCAAAATCTCGATGGATTAAGCAATGGACTTCAAAAAGTCAATTCGAACTTCGTTTTTTATAAACTCGTGAGATGATCTATAATCAGATGTAAGTCTCTTTAACAATATTATTACAAATAGTTGTTAATAATTTTGTATCGACAAAGAGATAAAATGCATGTGCAAGTAAACACTAATATACCATTATAGGGCATTTAATGTAATTGATTTTATATTGTTCATAGGATTGTTCAGAGTAAAATTCTATTTAAGTATAACGGTATAACCTATAAAAAGATTAGACTAGACCATTTCTGCTTTGGGAATAGGCACTGATAATTTTTCTCCACCAGTTTCACCTAGTTGGGAAAAAAATTTACGGTTCACATGGCAGCAATTATATCATTCCCAGCCTTTTTAATGTTTTTTACTCTAGTTTAATACTACCTCCTTTTATAAATGAGTGTCATTGCTGGATTAAAAGAATTTTTTTTAATAAGTGTTATTTTGAGAATTACAATGCATTTATATTTATTTTTTCCCTCTTTACCCTTGTTTATTCTTCATTGTAAAATGTGAAAAGATATGAATGGTTAGATTGAAGGATATAATAATATTTTTATTATTTTATTTAATGTTGTCTTGGTATTAGAAAACTTGTCAAAGTGACACTTATTTTGAAATGGAGGGAGTACGGTTTAGTTTAATTGTGATTGGTAATTGTTAGTAGCTAACCTATGGTTGTTGTTGAAAACATTTTATTTTGACAACAAATAATAAAATTCATACTCAATAACTCTAAATTTAATGTCAAAAAGACAAACTGCGGCTTTTGAAGAAGTTATAAAACATTGTACACGATTACAAATTCTCTATTGGTTCGGAGCTGAACATTAGTTGGATTTGAATCAACATTTATTCTGTTAACTGAGAACGTCGAAGTAAAAGAAGAAATAGACTCAAAGTTTTCCACATTTATTTGTAGGAAAAATAAACTTGCAAACTAGATGGTTTTGTATTATTAAGAGACCTAAGTTAATTAGTAGAGTTCAACCGCATGATTTATATCACTTGTGATGTGACACTTTTCTGCTGAAGACTTGAAGTGAGTACAAAACACATTCGTTTTGCCATAAATTGACATTAAATTTGAAAAGGACTTGTCACAATTCGTATTCTTAAGATATCGTTATTATGTCTAACATAAATCCCAATCACCATTTTAAACAAATTAGTTTTCTGTATACGGTCGAAAGACTAACATGAGATAGAAAATTTAATAAATGTGTTATGCTATTGAACTGACAGGTATTGTAAAATGGCTGGATCTTAATTAATCTGTTGCCAAATTCATAAGAAGAAAGCATGTCGATCAAATGCTGGGCCGGGCTAAATGGGTATACTAGGTCTTGCCCATGAAATTTTATGTTCATATCTTTAAATTAGGATGTGGTAGCATATGTAAAATTTCTATATTACTGGCAGCCAAGTTGAGCACTCGATCTGTTGACTCTAATACTATAAAAAAACTTTAAGACTCCATTATAACACTGGTATTATTATGAAACACATACAAAGATATAAATAAAGAAAACAAAATAAGAAGACTCATAATCTAATTAAGGATACTTGTAATATAGAAATTTTACATGCACTTGAGATATATTCTAATACGTAGGTAAATAGTTCATCTAGTTAACATAGAGAGGAGCGAAGAATCTTAACCGTAACTAAATTCTAAAAATATGTATTTATTTTATTATACAAGATAAAGAAAGAATAAGATCTTCTGGCTATTTATCCTAATTTTAACCGTATATTTAATTCATTATGGAACATTAACAAAGAATAGGAACTTGTGGCCACTTAAACTCTTTTTTAGAGATGGTAAAGGAGTTTGATTGGGCTTTGAGGTATCTAAAGATCCAAGTTCGTTTCTACATCAATACTCATGAAGATAAATATTTTACTATCGTGATCCTTAAAGAATTTTACTATCGTGATCCTTACTTTGTTTCATACAAGGTAAAGATGACTTTTCTGATTTCACCGGTAAATAAGATGGTGAAACCTTAGATGAGTCCACTCATACATTGGTAAAAAAGAGCTAAATAATCATACCTTGTTTCAAACAAAATCACTTTAAAATCTCCCCGTGAATAATGCAATAATTGATTGTTGAGACCTGACCCTTTTAAGTAATTCTCGTTAAAAGTATATAGATTTCATTTCAAATTAATTCAATATAAACAAGCTAGGTCCTGTAGGGTTGATCAGTTGCCATTGTTAAAGTCGCTTCTTGTATGTTTTCTTTTCCACAGTAGCTCAAAGCATTTGTAAATGAAGTAACAGTCAACAAACTGATTATAGAAATACATGATTTGTTACTTGACAGAGTTAATTTATGCACCATTACATTACTTAATTACTAGCACCAAGCATGAAAACACTCTACGAAATCGATAACAGTAACACAAGTTACTTATCTACTCATAGTTAAAAGAGTTTAACTCGAAACAGTAACACAAGTTACTTATCTACTCATAGTTAAAAGAGTTTAACTCGATCCGAGTTCCGGGTTGCAGAGAGTGCAAACCCTCGATTACTACACGCTCATATCTCTTCACTTCAAGCTAATCAAGCAACCGAACTAACAGAAACACTAGAGCTATGGCTTTGCCTCGGCCTACTGACCGGATTTCTCACCGACAAGCTCGAACCACCAAAGCAGAAGTACTGGCTCCTTATCCTCTTGTTCATCGAGCCCATCGAACCGTCCTCTATCACATCATCAACATTTCTCCCATCAAACGATTGAGACGGTCCAGCAACATCACAATCAACAAAAACCCCTTTCTGTTTCTCCCTCGAAGTGGGCGAGGGCCCTGATGATTTCGAAAACGAACTCGACCTAGATCGCCGAGCAACACTGACTTGGGGGATCGCCTGCATTACACCGTGCAATACCCCCGAAGCGAATTTCTTATTCGCTGTGGGGCTCGATTGGTTGCTCCGAACCGCTAGGGTCCTTTTGTTGGTAGAAATAGCTAATGGCTTTGTGAATCTCTGGCGAAGCGGAGTTGGAGTTTCCTCCGAGCTGTTGCACTTCGAGTAATTTGACTCCACCGAGCCTTGATCCAATGGTTTTTGGTACATCTCGGGTTTTTTTCCTTTTGATCGGGGCCATTGGAGAGCTCTTTTGATCTGTTGGGCGGCGGTGATGAGAGAGTTCGATTTCCGGTGAGTACCGGGGTTTTGATTCTCGGTTGTGGAGGTGAGGATTTCGAATGAAAAATTGGCGTCGGATGAAATCTCGACGCCGGTATGCAAGAGAATTTCAGCGTCTGAGACTCTGAATGATGTACCGGGACTCACTCTACCGCCTTCCATCTTCAACCTAGAGGCGATGGCTCTTCTTGCCGTGTAATCATGGCAGGTGAAGATCCCGCCGGCGGATATCAGCCGCCGGATTAGAATATCCGACGATGGAGAATACGGCGATTGCTTCAGGAGATCCAGAGGAGTCATCCCGTCGTAATCACGAACATTCACATCGATCGATTTTGCAGACATTAGAAGCCGAACTAGATCGGAATGAACATTGCCAATGATGGCACAATGAAGAGCAGTTCTTCCATCGTTGTTTTTGGCGTTGATGATCTCTTCGATGTTGAAGTTTTCTCCGCTGATCAATTTCTTCATTAGCTCAATCTGCCGGTCCAATCTTTTGAATGCTGGTGTCTGTAGTCCAGAGACAGCCATATGAAGAAAAGTTTCTCCGGCGTTGTTGGTGGATGAGATCAACGAAGGAGATGATGCCAGCAAGGCTTCAACCACCGTTGATTGGCCTCTGTAAGCAGCAATATGAAGCACAGTATTTCCTCGATTGTCCGTTGAATTGATAATGTCAAAGGATGCAACAAGATACTTAACAATCTGCAAAAATGGAAAACCAAATTTAGGCTTATTCTTTTAGACGGAGGACAACAGAGTGAACTGCATAAAATTGAACTGAAACTTAGTGGTGGCAAAACGAAATTTATTAACTGAAACTTATTGAAACCAAAATTTACATATATTTAAAATTTATTGATACTTGACAAACTGAATACAGCTTATTTGTAACGTAATGAAAGCTTAATGAACTTGAACTAAACTAAACTGAATTTATCTGAACTAAATGAAAAACAAGTTGAAAATAACAAGGCCTTAAACTACTAAAAATGCTAGTTTAGCAAATTGTTGACAATTAAAAGGATTGAATTCATGATCTTACCTCAACCTGCCCTTTTGCAGAAGCAGCATGAAGAACAGTTGAGCCTTCCTTATCTCTATAAGCCAAAACATCGGTACAATTACTGATAAGCTCCTGCAAAATGGCCAAATTGCCACCTCTAGCAGCAGCATGAACAGCTCTATTAACCATCTCCCATTTGTACAGAGACGGAATTTCCCCAAGGTGCTCCTCAAATTCTCCCCCTTTTGCAGCCAGAAACCTCGGGGAGACACAATAATCATAAACAACCCTGAAAACTTCACTATTCTTGCTTTTAGCAGCAGCATAGAGAATATCAGTCACACCATATTCGCCTTCACCAAAGACAAGCAGGGGATTCCTCTCGAGAAGTTCGTGTACGAATCCCAAGTCCCCAGCTGAAGCTGCAGTGTACATTAGCCACCCGCCATAGCCGGCTTGGATTAGGGAGTTTTTTGCCTTCTTTGATTCGCACTCGTGGAAGAGTTTTTTTGCAACTTCGGACCGACATTTTGCCACATCATCGAATTGTTCTTCGTTGTCCCATACTGTCTCGAGGCGGCGAATTCGCCTCAGAGAGGTGAGTTTGATGAGGTGGTTGTTGTCTATTCGAAGGAGCTCTCGAACTAGATCCAAATGGCCGTTGGCTGCAGCGTAATCAATGGGGGAAGCGTACCACCATTGATCACCAGTGCTCTCCCATCGAAGAGGGAAGTAAGTTGGAGGCATTTTAATACCTAGAATTAAGCAAATTATGCAGTTTGAAATTGAATTTTAATGGATTCTGATCAAAACAGGTCAAGAACAACTCAGTGTGGCAAATTATCAAACACTTGGTGGGCTATTTGTATTGAAGTAAATTTCTCAGAGAAACAGGTGGAAAGCGTACCTAATAAACAGCAGAAGAGAAGGATTGATGAAATCAACTCAAGCAGCTGAACCACCTGCATAAAAGCTCATTAAGAGACTTAACTAAGAAATTAAAGAAAATCAGTGAAGCATTTAATAGAGTGAAGAAAATTACAACAGGAAGCTTCAACAGCATAAACAATGCCCTAACAGAGAGAAACCCTTCAGAAAAGGTGAAAATTGATGTTAAATAAATAGGAAGCCATTAAAGCCGAAATCAAACTCTTCACACAACACACGAGTTGTTCAATGAACAAAATTTGGAGTTTTCCTGAGGGGGAAAACGAATAGGGATTAGACCCACAAGAGGGAATTAGATTAAATGAAAGAAAGTGGGCATTTTGCTAAGCAAAAACAATGATGGTGATATATGGGAGAGGAAAAAGGGAGTCTTTACAGCTTCATACAAGAGAGAGAAACTGAATCAATGGGGTTTTTTACGGAGGACATATGATTTGGGTGTAATTGTAAAAAGCAATGTTCAAACTGATTGCTTTTCTGATACGGAAAATTTCTTTACTCTGGGTTTAAGAACATCATCAGATGTTTGATGATTCATTAGTTTTATATTTTGGTGTGTGAATATTTCGTTTCACGCAACCAATTTAAGCCTTAAAACGGCGTTGTCTTTGGTTAATTACATAAATTAGACCCGTTATTTTCAACTTTCAGTTCACTTCTCGTTAAGTTTCAATTCAGTTCAATTCATTCATTAAATTTTTATTATGATTTAAATAATTTATAGTCAATTTATTTAATTTTAATAAATTTCTAATAAAAATAACGCTCATTAAATGTTAAATTATTTGATGTAAATTTTAGTTTAATTCAGTTTCAATAAATTTACATTAAGTTTTAGTTAATAAATTTCATTTTTACACCATTAAATTTCAATTCAATTCAATTTCGTCCGGTCCAGTAAAAAAAACATGACCTTATTCTTAATCAAATCAAGTGCTTGATCAAACTCATCTATTGTGCTTTCGTTTTCCCAAAATAGAAAATGGACATTGGGATTTTGTTGAAAAACAATAAAATTTTCAAAACAGAGAGGTTTGAAAGTCCATGGCGGTCTGAAATTTTACATCATAGGAATTGGTCGGCCGACCTCTTATCTGCTGACCAAATCTTTAGTTTTTTTAAGGAAATTTGCGAAGAAAACAGATAATGACGAGAGACTTTTACGGATTAGCTGATTCTGTTAAAAAGGAATTGCTTTGGTTGACCAAATAATTAAAGTTTAGGGTTAGTTAATAATGCTTTTCAATGATTAATTAGCTCTTTTCTTTTAGAATAAGATCCTTCTACAATGCCTGAATATTTCTCTTTTGCTACGAGACCGTGCATGTTCCCAATTAGGGAGATAACAGTTATCATGAAACCATGTGCTATTGTTAAGTGCAGATCATGAATAAGTTGATTTGTTTTGCTTTGTAATTGTAACATATATTACCCCAAATCTTAGGCTCACATATCAAATAATTTGAAAATGTTAGTAAGTGATGATGAAAAAACACCTTGTTTTACCATTTTCAACATGCTTAATGCATTATAAACTTCCTAATATTGGTACATATAATAAAATGCCCCCCGACTTTTAAAAAAAGTTGTCTAACCCCTCTCAATTGTCAAAATATAGTAGTTTGCCTCCTTAAATTTTAAAGAATGCACTAATTTACTTTTAAAATTTGTCACGTGTCAACTTCTAGTTAACTTAAATTTTTAAAGATGTTATTTATCTATCTCTAACATGTCATTTAAGGGGCAAATGATGTATTTTTTTAAAGTTTGAGGGTCAAATTGGTATACTTTGACAAGTTGAGAGGAATGAGAGGTATTTTGACTATTTATGCCAAGTAAATTTGGTATTTACCAAAATATTTTCTCTAGACAATAAGTTATTTTCACCCCAATTACATATATTCTCACTAAATTATTAATCTTATGATTATATGCCAACTTTTAGTACACATTCTCTAATTATTGTAATTGAGTACGAGTTCAACTTTTTTAATACACAAATCCTTCATTAATCAGCCGCTAATACGCTTTTCCTTATAAAAAAATTGCAAGCACACCCGTGAGTGTACAACACACATGCAAAATGTGGATAGGAATTTGCATTCTTTTCTTATCTAATGCAAGTTCTAATCAGAAGCAAAATCTGTTAAGCTGTAAAACCCTAAATCAAACCTAATTTAATCCAATTTAAACACTAATTGAGATAATGATTCCTAAAAGCAAAGACCAGGCATGTGATAGAAAAGTTAGCTTTAACTTTTTGAATGGAACATTTTAATAAAAGAAAGTATAGAGAGGGGGTGGGTTTGCCTGCTTACTTTTAAACACAATAATTCACAATTCATCTAATGCCAACTTTTTTTTGCTTTTTCTGTAATTGGGTTCCCATCAATGGTCTTTTTCTTTTTCCACCTTCTTCTTGACATGGCCATAAAATAAAAAGAAAATGGTAGCCATTCTCCATTACTATGTGTTGTTTCTATCCTACAACTCAACATAGTACTTCAATATAGGATTGATTGGTGAGTCCTAAACATATAAATGGACCACTTACTTACTAGTTACCAAGTTCAAACT
>CAOJBJ013568711.1:0-12017 GCA_948291685.1 Euphorbia celastroides | reverse complement strand
TTTAATTAACATTTAAATCAAAGCAACTTATTACTTCATAAAAATTATAACTAGCAAATATTTTAATTTATAAATTGTATTTAAAATTGATTATTTCATAAATTTATGCAATAAATTTAAAGCTTTCGTATATAAATATAACATGTAGTTCCTTTTTAAATATGGTATCATTCTAGTTAAATTTGAATACGAAAGAAGTATTTTATTATTTCATAATAATATATTAGTTTATTGTGTTGCATTTTATAGTTATTTAAATTGTAAATTCTTATTACAAGATATCAACATTAAATTTTTATGACTTATTGATGTATAACAACTTATATTACATGTATAATATGAAATTATTAAAAAAAATATTAGTATTTTTAACATATTTTAGAAAATCCGGTTCGACTACCGGTTAAATCCGGTTAAACCTTAAATCCATGACCCTCTCCCTTCACCGGTTCGATGGCCGGTCCGGTTCTGAAAATCATGCTTTATTGCCTTCTTATCAGATTAAAGAGAGCTTTTCAACTAATTAAACTCTTCGCATATTCCTTCAATCTTTCTCTTTTCATGCAACCTCACTCACTCTCAAGCTATTTCGCAACCCGGTAATCAATGGTGAAGCCAAGAATCGACTACTAGAGGGGCACGATTTCAACGAATAAAATGACTACTGATAAGAATGATTCTTAATTTGACTTTCCTTGTATATAACTTAGTGTAAATATGCATACTTTTAATATGGTTAATATTGAGTTATGTAGGAAATATAACATTGATTACAACACTAAATTTTTTTATTTTCTGTGTTAGCGTAAATAATGTTGTATGCGAACTAAAACCTTAATCTCAAATATTAACATAACATTTAATAAAAAAAAACATAGAAAAGTAACAGAGACCCACCACTAAATCAAGTTAAAAAAAAGAAAGAAAATTGTATGAGGTACTCTCCTTTACAAAACATTTCTATTTTTACATAACACTCCTACTTATTTAAGTTTTTGTCACTTTTTAATTTTTTATTTACGCGTTTACTACTTTTTTTTGTCCTATTCTGCCTCCTCCTTCTCCATCCCCAATATATCATTATCATCCTACTTTTTTTTAATTAATTTGGATTTTTGAAACTTAAAATCGTCATATCTCTTAAACCGTTGATTTTTTGGACTCGGTTCTTTAGAATATTTTGTTTGTTTTATTTTTTATCTTTAAAACAAGATCCATAATGACATGGTTTTGATGAAAAATTTCAAATTATAGAAATTCCCTAAAACTATCTGTAATGTCATAAATTTTTTTCTAATGCTATTGAAATTTCCTATAGTGTTACAGAATTTATCTATAATGTCCTATATGTTTACAAAATGACATTATAAATCATTCAAGGTTTACGAAATAACATTATAGATAATATAGGTTTACAGATTGACATTATGGATCGTTACAGATCATTACAAGTTTACAAAATGAAATTATAGATCATTATATGTTCGCAAAATGAAATTATAGGTCATTATAGGTTTCCAAAATGACATTATAGATCATTATAGGTTTACAAATTGGCATTATAAATCATTGTAGATCATTATAAGTTTACAAAATGATATTATAGATCATTATAGGATAAAACGTTTATTGGTTCGTAAAATGAAATTATAGATCATTATAGGTTTACAATATGATATTATAGATCCTTATATATCATTATAGGTTCGTAAAATGAAATTATAGATCATTATGAATTGACAAAATGACATTATAGATCATTATAGGTTTACAAAATGAAGTTATAGGACATTATAGGCCAGTAAAGGTTAACAAAATGTCATTGTAAATTATCATAGATCATTATAAGTTTACGAAACATCAGTATAAATCATTATATTTTGTTTCTTTACTTGTGTTGGATCATTATTTGTTGTGTTTTAAATTTGCTGTTACTTTATATTATTTGTTTTGTTCTTCACCTATAAAACAACATTGCAGGCACTCCAATTTTACTTTCCTTTTGTCGAATTTTGTCCCAAGGGTACCAGCTTCCATTTTTCTCATTGCTCCTGAAACGGTACAAGCATCTATGGTGCTTTGATTTCACCAGATTTCAACATTTATCCGATAGTCGATGGTAATGAATTCCTAAACTAACAACAAGCACTCAAAAAATCCCGACATAAAGAGAATACAATGCAAAAATTTGGAAATGAGAAACTGGAAGCAAACGGCCACTCAATGTCGGCCAAAACATTGACGACGACTACGAGATCCCTCCACACACAGCAAAGAGCAAACGACCACTCAATTCCGGCGGCGGCGACGAGATCTAGGACTAGGATCAGCGACGGCACCTTCAGCTCACTCAGATCTGGGGATGATTTTGCTCTTCCGGCAAGGAGATCTGGCGGCTGTGGCGAGATCTGGCACTAGGACGACGACGACGGCTGCTAGATCATAAGGGTGGCGGTGGTGGAGTTTCGGTGGAAAGGAGATCTTGTCATCAGATCCCACGGCAACGAGATCCAGTTCCTCAGTTTCCGGCGACGACGAGCGACGGTGGCTTCGACGGAAAAGAGTTTCGGTGGCGGTGGAGGCTTCGACGAAGAGAAGGTTTGCCGGTGGCGGGATCCAATTGTAAACTATGACACCCGGCGCAACTGGCGAGATCCGGCAATTTTCACTTTTTCCTGCGAGACCCGAAGACATCGGCGGCGTCTCGTCGGCTGGTTCATCGTCGGCGGCAAAGGTGGCGGGTCATCGACGAAGGGAGAGAGTGAATCAGAGGGCTGTGATGAGAGAATGAGTAAAAACAAAAAAACAATATTCTAACTAGCATAAAATCATAATACAAAAGTTAAGTAAGAGAGTGGACTGAATTAAAAGCACTTTTGGGTGTCTTTGATCGTTTCTCCCTTAAAAAAATCAAACTTTCTTTTATATTGGCCCCAAAAACAAAAGGTTCAAACAATTCACAACATAGAAGTTCAGTAAAAGTCATTTTCTTCATCAAAATTGGGAGGTCACAAATCCTAGTGAAAACTGAATTTTGCAGATGCTCAATGATGGCAAAAGGACTTCTCGGGGGGAGGGGGCACTTCCCCCTCCCTTACCCCAGGCTCCTTCCCTGCCCGTAATTATACAGTATCTAGAGTTGAAATTTGTTATTACCAACCAAAATATGTTATGGTTTTTTTAAGAAAAACAATATAAACAATTCTAAATTTATGATCAAGTGATAATAATCGTAATCAGACTATAACTATCTATTAGAGAAAGATAATACTAATTAAGGAATTGAATCCTTCTAGAATTCAGACTCAATATTGTGGCCCCCAAGCAAGCTCTAAAGTATAAATATTCAACAACATTGAGAATTGAGGTATGCAATATCTGAAAACCCTAACCGTCATCTCTTCTTTATTGATTTCCTCCTAAGACTCCTTATTGACTTAGGCATCGAAAAGTTCCTCCAAGGGCAACTCCGGTCCTTTGTTCTCTACTTTGTAGGTTTCTAGTTGCCGGATTTAGGAGCTTGTCTGACGGAGCTTATCGATAATATTGTCAAAATTATCAATTGGTGCGGTGATATCGAGGTCAGCAATGATAAGAGATGGAAAGGTGAGACCGGCGTCGTCGTCATTCAGTTTGAACGAAGTCGATGCCGCAATGTTGTCTGATGAGATTAGGGTTAGGATTGTTGGAAAGGAGGTTGACAAAGATTGGGATGAGTTAGGATATTTAGGTGGGATAAGGTAAAAATGAGATAATGGGTTAAAAGATGGTGGTATTTCAATAATACTCTTATGCCACATCATATTTTTTTTACTCTAGGCAAACGAGTTTTTTTCTAATTGACGAAGTCCACATGATCCTTTTTACAACGGGAAAAAAAATCTCAGGACCCCTTTTTGAAAATAATTCAAATTTTGGAGTACTTCTTTCTTTAAGTTCACCTTAGATTAAATCAAAATAAGAGATTAGTGTTGAAGAACTTCTTAATCTTTTTAGGTATACAGAATCATTTTACATGATTGGCTTCATCCAAAATCACCACTATAATCATACTCAACCAATTCATGATTCAATGCAATAACGAGCTTCAAGTCAGTCATCTGGCTATGTGATTTCCCGTTAGAAAACATTACAAAATTATAAAAAAAAAAAAGTTCACGTCCCAATTGACATGTCCCTTTTTCTATTAGTTTTACATTCGTCACTCTCACATCTCTCACTCTTTCCTATATTGTTATTTATGTGATTATGTCTAATGTCAAAATTTAACGAAAAGCGTGAGACGAGAATTACAAACAAGGAAAACATCTTTTTTCTCAGAGTCACAAAAAAGCTTTTGCAATGACGGCGATCAATAATATTAGTTAATTTTAGACAATCAATTCCCTTCCATTTTCCTGTTGAAAGTTATGCCCCTCCGATTCTCCACAACCAAAACAGAGCTTGATTTGTTTCTACATGATTCCAGTCCAAAGAACACAGAGTGTGGGTTCCACGTGGCGGGAGGAGAACCTGTAAAACGTTATCCGACATCCAAAATCTCATCTTGCCCAATCATCCTCATCAAACGATTCAAATCACCACCTTTCCCATTTTTCACATAACAACGAAAATTCTCGGGCGTCTCTCCCATTTCTCTTCTGGTTTTCGCAATCAATCCCTCCATTAAAACACATTATGGCATCTTCAACTGCTTGCTTCTTGCACCCAAATCCCCTCACTTCTCGTTCCACCAGACTCTCCTCCCTCCGCTCCTCCGCCAAATCCGCCCATTTCATCTGCCGCGCCTCCGCCAAGTCCGACGACGACTTTGCCCTCCTCTCCCGCCGGTTGGCTCTCACCGTCCTCATCGGCGCCCCCGCCGTTGCGTCTAGGGTTTCCCCCGCCGATGCCGCCTACGGCGAAGCCGGT
The DNA here is from genome assembly GCA_948291685.1 of Euphorbia celastroides. Lineage (NCBI taxonomy): Eukaryota > Viridiplantae > Streptophyta > Magnoliopsida > Malpighiales > Euphorbiaceae > Euphorbia > Euphorbia celastroides. Next base: position 7,106 of record CAOJBJ013568711.1, on the reverse strand, counting down.
ACTTCCTTTTCCCTTTCCCTCTCTCCATTTAACTGGGATTGAATTCGTTCTGTAACTTCAGTTGAGTGCGAATTTGCAGCCAATGTGTTTGGGAAACCGAAGACGACGGAATTCGTGACTAAAAACGGCGATGGATTCAAATTGCAAATTCCGTCCAAATGGAACCCCAGCAAAGAGGTGGAGTTTCCCGGCCAAGTTCTGAGATACGAAGACAACTTCGACTCCACCAGTAATGTCGCTGTTATGGTCACTCCCACCGACGCCAAATCCATCAAAGATTACGGCTCCCCTGAAGAATTTCTCTCCAAGGTACTCTCATTTCTCCGAATCAGTCGATTTCACCGGGGAAAACTGCAGCCATTTGATCTGATTTGACAATTTCAGGTGGGTTACTTGCTGGGGAAACAGGCCTACTTCGGCAAAACCGATGCAGAAGTAAGACTTTCTTCTCACCATCTTCAAAAAATTAGGGATTTCGCCAGTAAAAGTGAATAATGAGGAATTGGAAATTGGGATACAGGGAGGATTTGACTCTGGAGTGGTGGCAACGGCAAACATATTGGAGACTTCAACGCCGGTGATCGACGGGAAACAGTACTATTTCATATCGGTGTTGACAAGAACAGCAGATGGAGATGAAGGGGGGAAACACCAGCTGATATCAGCTGCAGTGAAAGATGGGAAACTGTACATATGCAAGGCGCAAGCTGGTGATAAGAGATGGTTCAAAGGTGCTAGAAAGTTTGTAGAAAACGCTGCTGCTTCCTTTAGCCTTGCTTGATTTTTTCGGCTTTGTAATGTAATGTAAATCGTCTACTCTGAATTAAGAATAATCTTCTTTGATTCTCTGTTTCGTTCTGGTTACCTTCTGGTCCTTGTTTTTGCTGTAATTGTAAGTGTCTTTGCAGATGAGATTGGGATTAGTTGGACTAGGATTTTGTATTGTTTATCATCACCCAGTTCATGGATATTCCTCTACTCAACCTATAGTGTAATGTATGGGGTTTCGTTTAGTTTTATTTTTACCATTGCTTTTACGTTGTTTAGAGTTGTTAAAACCAGTCACGGTAGGCTAAAGGTACTAACTAACTTTTGAATGTTGGTCTATTAAAAAAAAAAGAACTTTTGAATGTTAGAAAGGGGAAAAAACGGTGGATAAATGACCTTTTACTTGAGACATCAGCATAGATCCCGTTCTTTTAGACTCATAATGGTTAAATTGGATTGAACTGAACTGAAATGAATTTATTGAAACTTACAAGAACTTACTGACCACAAGTTAAACTAAATGGAACCTTTCAGAGTTAAGCTAAGTTGAAATGAATTTATTAGAACTTAAATTACATAATTAACAAAACAAAACCTTCAAATTGATAATATATGCTAAAAAACCAAAATTCATAGTAATGAATCATCACTATAAAATTAACTTATTTATCTTTAGTTTGTATTCTTTTGTAATAATTTATTTTAAAAAAATTGTTATAATACTTATCACTGAACAAATATTTCTATTAAGTATTAACAGCTATTCATAAGAAAAATGATACTATTAAATAGCTACGATAATAAATATTATTAGAAACATGTTGTCTTCTACTTTCTTTATATTTCATGGGATCGGCTTACTTCAATGCTTTCACAAGGTAAAATGTGACACATTCAAGCATTCCAAAAATGGATAATCAACATTCATCTCTTGCTTTATTTTCAAAAAATTTCAAGCTTTACTTTAGCGGAAGGTAATTGATGACAAGCATGAATAGCTTCATTGTACTCTCGTTCACAATAGACGATGGGATTTATGGAGGCGTTGTGAGAGTCGCTTAGGAAAAGAACAAACTCATGTGAGAAGAATGCAAAATCAATTTCACCAACGATGCCCACTTTTCACTGAGATTTTATACAAAACACCGAATATTTAATACTCTTTTCCAATCAAACGGTTAGTATTTATGAAAGATTATATAATTAGAATGAAAAATATTAATTACATGTAGGGACGACAGTAGAAAGGGGACGTGGTATTTAATTACATGCAAGGACGGCGGCAAGAAGGGGGCGTGCCCCTCCCATTGTGTGTGTATTTATATACATTGCAATGAAGCAAAGATTTAGTGCAGTAAAGATGGTTGGGAGGAGCGTGTTTTACACTAAGAGACGTGAGTTTGATTTATAGCTCACGCATTTTTTTGTTTTTTTTTTTCATTTTAATTATTTTTTTTATTTTAATAGGTCTTTTAGCTACCTAGCTTTTAAAAGGTGTCCCCTTCGAACTGGCTCCGTCACTAATTACATGTTAATAAATGTTCAACCGTTGGATTAAGGAGGGTATTAAATACCCGGTGTTTTGTATAAATTCCCTCATCATGTGTCTTGAGTAAATGAGGGAAGTGACAAAATAAAAAAAAATTATTTTGTAACTAAAAACGTTGATTTTTTTTTATATTTATAAGTTAAGTTTATTTTTTTTAGATTTTAACTTATAATTTTATCAATGTCATTTATTTGAGTATAATTTTGAAAAAACTAGTTAAAATACACTGATATTCTAATTTAAGAAATATAAAACTTTTAGCCAATGTTATGAAAACTGGATCGGGCGTCGAACCAGTAAAATCAACGGTTCACAGTTCAACCGGTTCGACCCGACCAATTCAACCGATTATACATCTTACAATTGCATAAAATATTCATCTATAAATTACAATTTATATGTAAATATACATTATATGAATAAAATTTTTAATATATAATATTTTTTTAATGAACTGGATTTTTCTTTCAACCGGACCGGACTCTTAGCCGGTTCCCAGTTCAACTGGTTGAACCGGTCAATCCGGTCTGGTTTTGATAACCATGCTTTTAGAAAAAAAAAATAATGTGGTTTGCATTAAATGAGAATTAATTATTAAATAATATTTTTTATCATATTTTGCTAGTGAATTTTATTAATTTAGTATTATTTATATCTATTACTGTTACCAAAATCTATATTGATTATCAATTAAATTATTTATGGTAAAGTATTATTATTATTTGAAGAAAAAAAGAATCGAGTAATGATTATTAGAGTATATCTCTTATATATGAATTCTCATGTCATTGAATCATTTTACCCAAAAGCTTAAACTGATAGGTTAGGTCCAATCTTAATATTTATATTATTCCTGACACTCCCCTGCACGCGAAAGCCTCTTGGGCTTGAAGCGGGTACAACACAGGCTCACTCTACCATGTGTTGAAACTCAACTCAACAAATGGAGCTGTCAGGATTCGAACCCTCGACCTTCAGATCAACGAGGCTCTGATTACAAGAGATATACTCTAATAATGATTTGTATCTTTTTCATATGCTCGAGAATCAAATGACTTTAAAAAAACGTGAAATGTACTTGTAACTAAAATTATAATGTGCTGAGAATTAGCTATTACGCATAATTTTTTTCAGAATTTTGGTGAAGAACTATGATGAACAAAAACCGTAAGAGATTGAATGGATTACAGAATAAAGAAAAAATGAATTCAGTTTTACTGCCGGTATTTGTTCACATGGAAGAATAGGAATGATGAAAATCTAATTTCATATCCCACATGTAATTCACGTCATTAACCATCTTATATAGTAAAAGTATTTGATATAATTACCTTTTTGTCCTTATACACTATATAATTGCATATAAGTTTCTAAACTTATTTCCAATTATTTCATTTACTCAAATTAATTCATACGGTTTGACCAGAATTGATCTGATCGGACAAATCAGTTATTATTATTATTATTATTATTATTATTATTATTATTATTATTATTATTATTGTTGTTGTTGTTGTAAAAATAAAAGAACCAAATCAAAATTCATATCTTTTTCCATATCCGAGAACCGAAGAATTCCATATATTTGAAGCGAGGTTGATGACCAGATCACAGTATATTGGATATTAGTCGTTTTTCACAACTTCGACAAAATTTGGGTGAACACCGAATGACAATCAAATAATCGGGAGATAACCAATTGACCTTTGATCAAGTGGTATGTATACCTTCCAATGTATTGATGGAAAGTTTTGAATTCGAAATCCAATCTTTTTAAAATTTACTAATTATTAAAAAAAAGTAATCTGCGGATAATTGATTAAGATGAAGAGAATGCTTATTGAACATGTATATTGACGTGAATCTATTTAAAACAGGAAGAAAAGAAAACTCCCAAATTCATTTTCCTTTTCATATCATCTGTACACGCCCATAACTTCCTTATATAGGAAATTGTTCTTCATAAAATTACAATTTAGTCCCTAAATTATTGACTATTGCAATTAGATCTTTAAAGTTCAATAACTTTACAGTTAAGTCCTTTAATTTAATTAATTCTTCAATTAAATCAAATTAATCAAATTGGTTCACATTTTATGAACCGAATTGACTCGATCATGGATGGATCAATTATTTCTAACAATTACTATCAAAACTAAGTAAGATATATAATTTAATTGGAACTTATTGAAACCAAAGTAAACTGAATAAAACTTATCGGAAATGAATCAAAATTGTTAAAACTGAATTTAATTGAATCATTAGTTTTTATTGAAGCTGAATTAGACTTATTTCCTTAATTATTGAGTGAAAGAGCACATAGGCATAGTCCTACAGTGGAACTTGTATTTTCTCCCCTGCTATGCATTAATGATCACCTATGTTACCTAGACAGGGATACGAGTATCGGATACGGGGTGCGGATCCGAGTGTCCGGTGTGTCATTCTTAAATTTTTAGGATACGGAGACACCGTCCTAGTTTTGGATACGGGTACGGGGATACGCCAAAATCACAAATAGAAAATAACATTTAGACATGTTATGTATGAATATTTTAAATCTAATCAGCTTTAAACTCAGTCAAACGTTGAAGGTTGTAATTCTCAATTAAACCCTTTGTTCTCTCTACGCAACGTGTTATTTTAGGTGTAATTACATTTGACAGACTTTTTATTAAATTCTGGATAAAATAAAGGCCCAATTTAAAGGCCCAAACGTTTGACCTAGCCCATAGAAACTCATCTTCTTCCTTGTTTGTTATATGTCTCCTCTTTCAGCAACTTATTCTTCACTTCTCTAAAAATGGCGTACCCATCTGCAATTGACCGTGTCCGACACGACTCCCGTATCGGAATTCGTACCGGCCGTACCGGACGCCGGTGTGCCGGCCAAAGCGAGTCCGAGTAACATAGTTTATAATGATAATAATAACAATGCATCACTAGTTGTTAACGGCTTATCATTAGGTGAAAGGATCTTTTTAGTCTTTTGTCATAGTGTTTGTTTATCTGGTGTGCATTCTATACACATTGCTTATTTAATTTTTATGTGATGCAATTTTATTCTTTTTTCCATTAAACTGGAAAATTTATAATAATGTAATAAACAAATTGTACAAGACATGATCTGCAAATACAAACAAATTGTTTAGTTTTGAACCAAATTAGTTATCGAAACAATGAATTACTTGCATGGGGATCAAATGTATAAAATATATATTACATGAACTAAATGAAGAAGAGTTATACTTCGACTTAAGGTCTTTTGGACCAAATTAGTTTTTTTTTTTTTTTTGAATATTTAACAAATCTTTGAAGAGGCTGGGTGTCGAACCCAAGACCTCTCATCTACACATTGGAAGGTGTACCAACTGAGCTACGCTCTTTTGGTAGACCAAATTAGTTATCGAAACAATGAATTGCTTGTATGGGGATCAAATGTATAAAATATATATTACATGAACTAAATGAAGAAGAGTTATACTTCGACTTAAGGTCTTTTTGGAAAAATTTGCAACTAGTAACATATGTTTATTATATAAATGACATTTATAGTGCATATACTTTTACTTGCGAATTGCAACTAGACTTATTCTACAAGCTCATCGACCATTTTATGAAACTACTGACAAAATCAACTTTTTAGATCTTGTGGTATTACTTGTTCGCGCATTTAGTTATGTGCTATACACTTTATCCATCCAGTTCTATTACATGTAGTATGTTACCTTTTCTAGATACTGTGCGATCCAATTATCGCTCATTTTGTTTCCAGGCTATACACTTAGCATCCATTTGATTCACGTGTTAGGTAATCTTTTACTGTCTGAGTTTTATATGTTGTAGAAGGTCCTTTAATGTGTTTTTAAATAATTTTTAATAAAGGACTAAAAAGACAACATATTGAATTGCACAAAGACCATATGGATAATATATTAATATGTATAACACATAGACCAGATACACATACAAGTACCATCGGGCAAAAAAGTCAATTTGCATGTATTTGTTTGACTTTTTAATTAAGGTGTGGTATGGGCCTTTTTCTTGTATTTGTTTGCTTAGCCCATAATTCATCCACTCTAGCCTGGTTTAGCTATCCATGTTACAGAGTAGGCCGGGCTTCATGTTAATGGTGCAATGAACTGAATATACCCACCAATCTTATTCTGAAGCCCAATTTTACAAAATTACACTACTGACTTTGGAAAAAAAAAATTTGGTCCATAATTTGATCCTAAGTTGCGGATAGTAGTCTTAAAAGTTTCATATCTGCATTCTTATTTTCTACAAAAAATCTTCTTTCATTCACTACCTTCCATTTTTAAATTATATCACTTATCCAAAAAGTATATGACAGAATCATTAACAAAGAAACACCTTCAATTTATATCAGATTATACTATGAGATCACAACCACATTTTTTTCAAAAAAGAATTGTCTGGGCTTACATTAATATTCAAAGAAAACCCTTAACTCTCGCCACCCGGGTATGGACTCGAACCTGCGACCTCTAGGATCACGAATTCAGTTGTTAACCACTAGGCTACAACCTTTGTCACATGAGATCACAACCACATATTTAACGTAGGAACAACAAAATAAAGTTAATATTTTGACAACTTTTACAGTAAGATCTTCAACTTGTTGAACAAAATTGTACACATAAACAACAAAACATCTATTATAACTAGACATCAATAAATATGATAAAAATCTAATCGACTTTATTGCTTTTTATCTTTTATTAGACACCAAACAAGTATAAGAACACCTATTGCCCTTATA
>CAOJBJ013567982.1:0-11207 GCA_948291685.1 Euphorbia celastroides | reverse complement strand
CAACTCTGTGAAGTGCATCTCTCCTAGTTCTATGAAGAGCCGAACTAGGGAACCTCTCCCTAAAGGATTTTCCCTACCGAAGATGGATCAATATGGCAGCAATGGTCCTCATGAAGTCCACATTAAGAACTATGTCTGAGTTATGACCTGCATGGGGCTCAATGAGGGCCATATCATCGATCGGTTACCTACCACACTCAAAGGTGCCGCTTATCAGTGGTACATGAAGTTGCCTGCATCAACTAGGGATTCATGGGATGAACTAAACAAGGCATTTGTTCGACAATATGCCTACAATACTCAAGCGGAGACCACTCTGTCTGATCTTAAGATGGTCAAGCAAAGGCCGAATGAAGCTTTCAAAGACTACTATCACCGATGGATGGATGTCTAAGTTCTGGTTGATGGGGCACCTAAGATGTAAGCTCTGATTGTGAAGCTGATCGATGGAAGTAGTCCTCTCTATAAGGAGAAGATGAAGTTACTCAAGTTCCATTCCTTTAACGAAGTAGCTGACTTTGCCAAGAGGATTGAGAAGTACTAAAAGGAGGAGGTCCAAACAAATCCTTAACCGAGCTTCCAAAAAAGCCCGAGATCGTTCACACAATACAATCCAAATGCTCCTACCGACCAAGGGGCAAAACCTGCATCTAAACCAGCGACTCTTGCCAAACTCACTAAATTTGTGGCCACCACTAAGGCTGCACCACCACAAGACATCTCACCCTAGACTAAGAGTTTAGCCACGATCTTTTACAAATGCAGAATGGAAAAAGTGCTAGAAAGTCTGAAGCCCTTTCAACCGCCTACTGCCGCTTAGAAAGATAACTTTTGTACCTATCATGCGATTTGGACATAAGACAAATGGATGTTATGGGTTGCTCAAAGAACTAAAGTAGCTCATAGCTGAAGGCAAGCTCGAGGAACCTGAAAAGAAGCCAAGCACTCAAAACAATCCTTTGCCTAACTTCACACCAGTTAATATGGTTTTGTCTGGGCTATCTTCAAATGTTGTGTTTGAGCAAATTATGAAAGATAATCCGACCATTGGGGCTGTGTCCACCACCGAGGAGGCTAAACCTTGGAACTTACATGACTTCATTAATCATGTATTTCCCCAAGGAAGTAGTCCCAAGAAGCTCAATTCAGTCTACACCGTTGCCACAATAAAGGTTGGTCGTTTTGATAGCACCCCTGAGCCAATTAATGTGAACGGAAATGTGATCCCAGGATTCGAGATTTTCAATGATGTAGTGTTTGTGCCCGCTGAGCGCATGGGAAAACTGATGAATGAAGAACCACCTAAGCACAAACCTCCCAGTCTTGCCTCCATTGCTGAGATCATAACTAGGCTTGCCAAGATGAAAGAACAGGCTGAGCAAGAAGGGAAAGAGGTAGTATTACTTTCTAAGGAACAAGAGAAAGAGCTAGCTAAAGACTTGGATGCCATTCTCAAGATCAAAGATGAGCAAGACAACAATAGTTTCATCTGTCTTTGATGTGAACAAACTTGATTCATCAATGAAATCTTCTTTTGCTTACATGTGTGATGTTTATCCTGATGATTCTGCGCATACATATAAACATTCATTCAACGTATTTAGCATTCATGACACTTCTTTAAATGAGATTAACTTGGGAACTGATGACAATCCAAATTTAGTTTACATTTCCAATGACTTAAATGGTGAGGAAAGGAGAGAGATGATAAAAATCATAGAAAGCATGTAAAAGCCTTTGCCTGGTCTTACGACGACAGGGAAATCGCTGAGCATAAAATCCATACCAAGCCAGATTGCAAGCCAGTAAGCATAAATTGAGACGACTGTGACATGAGTGGGCTGAGAAAGTGAAAGAAGAGCTAATCAAATTGATCGAAGCCAATTTTATTGAAGTAGTCGAGTATCCCGAATGGTTAGAAAATGTGGTTCCTGTTTCTAAGAAAGATGGTAGGGTCAGGGTCTACGTGGATTATCATGATCTAAACAAGGCTTCACTGAAAGATGACTTTTCGCTTCCTCATATCGACGTTCTGATTGACAGTACAGCCAGAGCCGCTATGTACTCATTCATGGATGGATTCTTGGGGTACAATTAGATTCTCATGAACATCGTCGACAAAGTAAAAACAACCTTATTACTGAATGGGGAACTTATTGCTACTGAGTGATGTCGTTTGGATTGAAGAATGCTGGGGCTACCTACCAAAGGGAAGTCACAACCTTGCTCCATGACATGATCCACAAAGAAGTAGAGGAGTATGTGGATGACATGTTGGTGAAATCTGAAACAAGGGAAGAGCATCATGCTATGCTTGACAAGTTCTTGACTCATATTGAAAAGTACAATTTGAGGCTTAACCCGAAGAAGTTTGTATTTGGGGTCACCTCTGGAAAGCTGTTGAGGCATATCATGAGCCAAAGGGGGATAGAAATGGATCCAGACAAGATCAATGCTATTCAAGAGATGTCGTCGCTGAAGACCGAGAAAGAAGTTCATTCCTTTTTGGGGTCACTACAGTATGTTAGTCGATTCATCTCCCGATTGACTACTGTATGTGAACCCATATTCAAATTACTTAAGAAGAATCAACCCATTAAATGGAATGAACAATGCCAAGAAGCGTTCGAGAGGATCAAAGCCTACTTGATGTATTCGCCAGTGCTGAAACTGCCTATTTCGGGAAAGCCTCTCATATTGTACTTAGCGATCGAGGAAAGATCTGGTGGGGCAATGCTAGTGTTACAACAAGATGACAAGAAAGAGCATGACATCTACTACTTTAGGAAGAAACTACTTGACTATGAAGCCCGATACACGATAGTTGAGAAAACATGTTCTGCCATGGTTTGGCTCACCAAGAAGCTGAGACATTACTTCCAGTCTTACCACATCCAAGTAGTGGCTAAGGTTGATCCTATGAAGTATCTCTATGAAGCTCCGGCCGTGGTAGGCAAAATGTCTAGATGGTTGCTACTGCTCTCTGAGTTCAAAATTGAATACGTGACCAGGAAGGTGATCAAGGGAAGGGTTGTGGCTGAATTTCTTACTAATCAACCATTGGGACCTGAGCTCCCCGAAACTCTCGAATTCCCCGACGAGCTACTTGCAATGATTGAGCAAGAAAGGAGGACCTAGACTATTCACTTTGATGGTGCTGTGAATATGAAAGTTACGGGGATGGGAGTCATAGTTGTCACGCCTGACAAAGAGATCATTCCACTTGCCAAACGGTTAGAATTCAAAGTCACCAACAATGGAACTGAGTATGAAGCCTGCATCTTTGGGCTTAAAGCGTTGTCAATTCTAGGGGAAATGGAGGCCTTAATCATTGGAGATTCTGCACTAGTTATCCGCCAAGTCACTGGAGATTGGGTAATCAAGGAAGAGTCGTTACACCCCTACATTGACTTGATTTGGGAGAACAAGGTATTCGAGAAGTGTGAATTCAAGCATGTACCCCGAGATGAAAACGAAATGGCCGATGCTTTGGCCACTCTTTCCTCCATGTGGGAAGAACCTCAAGAGTGTCCCATGAAGCCACTGGTTCTTGAAGTATCTCGATCACCTTATCACACTACACGTACCATAGCCGAAATCACCGAACCAACTAGACCATGGTATTCCGACGTTCTAGTATCCTGAAGCAGCCACTAGTTCAGACAAAGCCACTTTGAGGAGATTAGCTACTGAGTATAGAGTGTCTGAAGGACAATTGTTCAAGCGCACTAGAAATGGTGTTCTCCTTAGATGCTTGAATGAAGAGGAAGCCAAGACGGTAATGAAGAAGTTACATAGCGGTTTCTCCAGTCCTCACATGAATGGAACGGCCCTGGCTAAGAAGATCTTATGACAAGGGTACTTTTGGCTCACTCTGCAAGCTGACTGTATCAAAGAAGTCAAGAAATGTCACAAATGTCAAATCCATGCAGACTTGACCCATCTTCCACCACTCGAGCTACATAATATGGCAACCCCCTGGCCCTTCTCATCTTGGGGCATTGACATCATCGGTGAAGTACGTCCTTTTGCATCTAACGGGCATCGCTTCATAGTTGTTGTTGTCGATTATTTCTCTAAGTGGGTTGAAGCAGAGTCGTATTCGAACATCAATGCTAAGAAAATTGCTAAGTTCATCCAAAAGCACATTTTCACTCGATTTGGTATCCCGCATCACATTGTATCCGACAATGGGGTCCAATTCCAAGGAGCAACGACTAAATTACTTAAGCAACATGGGATTGAGCATCAAAAGTCATCTCCATATCGACCTCAAGCCAATGGAGCAGTAGAAGTCGTGAATAAGTGAAGATTTTGGCAAAGATGGTGGTCACATACAAGGATTGGGCAGACATGCTACCCTATGCACTATGGGGATACAACACTAGATTTTTTGAACCCCTACGAATCACACCCCGTATTCCCTAATGTATGGGATGGAAGCTGTTTTATAAGTTGAAGTGGAACTTAAGTCTCTACGGATTGCACTTGAAGCTCAAATGGATGAAGAGGAATGGGCTAAGAGTAGACATGAGCAGCTAGAACTGATCGATGAAAAGCGACTAAGGGAATTAGACAACCTTTAGATGTATCAGCAAAGAATGGCTCGAGTATATAATCAACGGGTACGACACCGCAAGCAGCCTTTGAAGGAAGGAGATCTTGTCTTGAAGCAAATGAATGTTACCCACACCGATCCTAGGGGCAAGTTCAAGCCGAATTGGGAAGGTCCCTATGTTGTCAAGAAAGTGATGAGCAAAGGAGGAGTTAAGATCGCTGAGATGGACGGGAACGAGTTCACTATCCCAATCAACCAAGACCGGCTCAAGGCTTATTACGTGTAAAAAAAAGCTCAATGGGTGTCAAACTGGTGAGGAACGCCCATGCAAAAATTAGAGCATAAAAAACAGAGCGAGAGAAAAAGATCCGAAAAGAGGACAACTGAGAGTTAGCTAGAAAACCTAAAAATAGCCTGGCTAAAGCCATGAGTAGAGTTAGTGAATGTAAACTACTTTAATTCCCAAGTTAATGTCATCTAATAAAGAGTTATGCGTGCTGAATTGTTTGAATGAACATGGTTATGTGTTTAGTTTCTTGTCTGATAAACATTCACAATGAGCATGTCCATTACTGCTGCAGTTTCAAGTTTATTGTAATCATTCCTAGTTCAGCTGGTTCACAATTAAATTTGAGAGAGTCCGATGGATGATGAAAAGTGAGGACATCCATGCAAAAATTATGATATTAAAAAGAAAGAGAGAGAGAAAAAAAGAAAGAAAAAAAGCTCGATGGGTGTCAAACTGGTGAGGCACGCCCATTCACGCAATAGTTCAATGATTTGGTAAAACCCTAGCGGGACCATTCACGCAATAGTTCAAACACACAGATCATAAATTCATCATTCTACAGTCATCCGAACATAAGTCAAAGAGTCACTGCTTAAGTGGAAACAAGCATAGCTAGAGTCAAGGGTACTATGGTCCCTCACCATCCTCTGGTGGATGCACACCTGGGTAATGAAACTCCCACCAATTCAGCCGACGCTGCATGGAAGAATGCTCCACACGATGAGAAGCCTCGTTCAACTAAAGCTGTGTGTGAAAATTGCCTGCCAAAGACTAAAGCATGAAACATATGTTAGACATCTATAGGATCATGCATTGCATTCATACATGTATAAGAACTAACTTTGCAGGTACTCACCTCAAGAGTAGTAATTCGAGCAGTAAGCAACATTTTCTAGAATCTTCATGGCTATCGACATCAACATCGAGAAGCCATATTCACCGAGGCTATGAAAAGCCAATTTCACCGAGGCTATTAACAAAGAGAAGTAACTTTCACTGAGGCTATGAAAAGCCAGTTTCACCGAGGCTATCGACCCCAACATCCAGAAGCCAGTTTCGCCGAGGTTATAAGAGAAGCCAGCTTCTTCGAGGATAAGAGAAGCCAGTTTCACCGAGGCTATGAAAAGCTAGTTTCACCGAGGCTATCGACCCCAACATCAAGAATCTAGTTTCACCAAGGCTATCAACAAAAATAAGCCAGTTTTGCCAAGGCTAAGAGAAGCCAGTTTCACCGAGGCTATGAAAAGCCAGTTTCACTGAGATTATCGACCCCAACATCGAGAAGCCAGTTTCACCAAGGCTATCAACAATGAGAAGCCAGTTTCACCAAGGCTAAGAGAAGCCAGTTTCACCGAGGTTATGAGAAGCCACTTTCACCGAGGCTATGAAAATCCAGTTTCACCAAGGTTATCGACCCCAACATCGAGAAGCCAGTTTCACCAAGGCTATCAACAATGAGAAGCTAGTTTCACCATGGGTATTAGTACGAGCATCGAGAGATCAGAATTTAACTGGATATCGGCACCAAAAGTCGAAAAGACAGATTTCACAAGACTATTGACACCTACATTGAGGAGTCGAATCATCACCAACTACCGACTTGAATGCGTTTTCCCTTCAGATTTATTCTTGATCGAAGTGGAAAAAGAATTTTTTTCCAAAATCTCATTGATCAAGGAATAAATCCTCATACATAGACCGTCCTCTCAATCAACTCGAGGACCAGGTATGACTTCTTTTCCCTACTCATGGCTACTCACCATCGTGTACTGCAGACCGTAAAATCTGATTTATGAACTTTGTACACGAGGGGCAACTGTGAGCATCCGATTTTTATTCGGGGTCTATGATGAACCGATATTTGATATCGAATTCATTGTATTCTATTTTGTTTTATTATAGGGTTGAAAAGCAGGGTTGAAGCTCAAAACGCATGAACTGCAAAAGAATCAAGAACCGAACAGTCCCAGGAGAGAGAAAATGACCTGAACCCCGCTAATCTTATCCTAACACTCTAACATGTCTCATTTCATCCATTTGTATCCCTTATTTTGATTTAGGGTCCCCCGGATGCCAAAAAGGGTCAAAATATAAAAACTGCCGAAAACCGAACTGCCCCAAGAGAGAGGAAATCACCCGAACCTAACCAACACCACTTTTCATGTCCAAATACCCAAATTTAACTTATCTCATGATTTTATGACCATTCGAATTAATTTGAAGTCATTCGGATGCCAAAAATACCAAAATTATCGAACCACGAGAACCCCCGAAAGCTCGAATCATTTCTCATTCATCCCACTATCAAAACTCACATCCAAACCATCAAACATACTCTATTACATCCCAATTTTTCATTCAAGACTGATTCGGGTCAAATCGGACTCAAAACGGACCCCGAAAACCCCCCCGAACAGCCCCCGAAGGGGTGAGGGGAGGTAGTCGTGACCAGCTAGTCGTGATGGTCACGACTACCACGACCAGTCGTGTTGTTCATGACTACCTCACCCAGCTGGCTTGATTTTCAAGCCACCGACCTTACCTCTTTCCCGTTTAGTTTCTCACGCGTTTTGCTTTGATTCTAAGCAAACCTAACCACTCCTAACACCTATCAATACCCCCCTAACTCTCTGAAACAAAAGACGCAACTTTGGACCTCTCAAACCCTAGCAAATTCCTCTCTCATTCTCTCTCATCAACCCTAGTTTGCTTTATGTTTCTCTTTGAATTTGCAGCCACTTCCTTCGACCCTAACCACCCAAATTGCTTCTGAAAATGCAGAAACAAACCCTAAACACTAACCCTAGCCTCTAACCTCTCTCTTAACCCGAAAATCATCAAAGAACTCCTCTTTTGATCTTTTCACAACCCAGAAGAACTTTCTCATAGGTTCTTCTTCTTGGTGCCAACCTAGTTGGGATCCCAATCCTGAAACTTCCAAAATCCTAACCATATTATACTTTGAAGGACCCGAAAATCCTTCTTTTTGGCCTTTTCTTGACTTTTGATCGATCTCTCCTCTTGAAACAAGCCTAGCTTGGGACTAGAGACCTTTGTGAACGAAAAAACACAACTCCAAAAGACTCTTGGACGTTCGGTTCATGACTTGGAGCGGCTCGTGCGTGCTTGAGATCAACCCGGCATCAACAAAAGCATTGGATCGAGGTTGGTACCCTGAGTCCCCAAAATCTTGAATATCCCATTCCATGCTATGTTTTCTGCCATGATAACTTGATTTAACTTGATTTTATGACTTGTTGTGTAAAAATTGACTTTGCATGCTAATCACATTAATTCACCGAAATTCCAATGTTGCAAGTGGGTGTGTTGTGTCAAGGTTTTAGCTTGGTTTGAATTTGATTTAGGTTCTGATATTTATATGTCTAAATAACATGTATAATAATCTTTTTAAAACATCTTTCGGATCTTAATTTGGTTTGGTATAACTCAAGATATAACTTTGTTAAGTTTGAAATTTTCGTGTTTTCTGAGTTTCGGGTCAGAATGTGTTTTTCAAAATCTGGGCAAAATTGGTTTTCTAAATGTCTAATTTGACTTCATTAATGGAAAGTACTTGTAAATACCTTCTATTCGACATAAAATTCACTTAATTTGGTTAAGAAATGAGAAAGTTATGAATATTTGAAGTTTTGTGGCTAAATTGTTTTAAATCTGGAATTTTTGTGTCGGGTCCGAAAGTTTGAATTTATGTAGCTAATTTAGGTTGTGTTCTAATCTGTAACTTTAACATGATTTTGTAATATTACATAGGAAGTTTTAAATTTCACAAGCGGCTTGTCTTTTGGCTTAGTAAATAGGAAGGTATGAAGTCCCGAATATGCCTAGTTAGCTCACTTGCAATGTTGGAAGTTTGTTTGTAAATAATTCCTAACTTGTAAAAATTACCTCATTATTTCTCACTAATATGTAAATTAATAATCTTTCTCGTTTAGGATTTTTCTCTTTTAGGATTAGAATTTAATCGCATGTTTAGGAAGAATTAAAATGCCTGCATAGAAGTGTTATAGAACTAAATTAGAAGCATGTTAACTAGGAAAATCTTGACTTGATTGATTTGTTTTCTTGATTTGTAATTACCTTGTTTTAAAATTAACTTGTATCATTGAAGGAACTTGACTTAGAATTATTGCATGATAGGGTTCACCATTTAATTTGTATATATGCATGTAAATTGTAAATTTAATGAACTTAGGAAGACTTTAGGATATTTAATCAAATTTTTAACTATGTCATGAGGAAGCGAGTAAGCAATTCGTCCGAACCTAATCTCTGGTTAAGTGTTGTTGAGTCCATTCAGGTGGATTTGACGGCACGGTTATTTTAATTCCCAATTAATCTGATTTGGTGGCGACTCCATAACACTTGACCTTATCTTAGTTTGAGGTCATTTTTCAAATTAAAAGCCAATTCTTAGTGAAAGTCGCAAAATCAGAAATGATAGAATTCAGTAGGAAAATCAGAATTCAAAACGGTACATCCCGTAGACCCGCTCATCGGACCCGCTCGAAACGTCGCTCCCTCACAGGCGGCTAAAATCAGCCGGACGTCAATGAGATTTGCCATGATTGGCAATGAATTGTATAAGAAGAGTTATGCTAAATCTTGGTTAAAATGTGTGGATAGGGGACTGGGAAAAAAGATATTGGAAGAGTTGCACGAAGGAGATTGCAGATGTCATCAGGCGGCGGATACATTGCCGAGGCGTGCATGTTTAGACGGTTTTTACTAGGAGACTATGAAAGTTGACGCCGATGAATACGTGCAACAATGTCACAGTGCCAAATCCATGCAATGAATATTCATATTCCGAAGGCTTTGCAGAAACCGCTTAAGAGCGGATGGCCATTTACTCAGTGGGGGATTGATATAGTGGGGCCAATGCCAGAAGCCTCCAGACAAAGAAAGTTCATTGTGGTAGAATTATACCACTTTACCAAGTGGGTTGAGGCGGAGGCAGTGAGCGCATTTACGCCCGAGAGGATGATTGACTTCGTGCAAAACAACATCATTGCATGCTTTGGAATTCCCTACCGGATTGTGTCGGATAATGGCACACAATTCACATCAAAGAAGTTTTTGGAGTTTTGTGACCGATTGAAGATTGAGAATGGATTCTCATCCGTGGCCCATCCATAAACTAATGGGCAAACTAAAGTTACAAATCACACAATCGTACAGGGATTGAAGAAACAGCTAGTGGAGAAAAAGGGAAACTGGCCGGATGAACTGATCAATGTTCTATGGGCCTATCGAACCACACCCTGCAGAGCAATTGGGGAAACACCATTCTCCTTAGTGTATGGAGTCGAGGCACTAATACTCGTTGACATTGGAGCTGCTTCAAGCCGGATTCAGTTCTATACTAAGAAGGTTAATGATATCAACCTGAGGTATCACCTTGATGACCTCGAGGGAAGACAAGAGAGGGCTAACATCCTTATGGCGGCATACAAAGCTAGAATATGTGAATACTCAATTTTCCGGCTCAAAAATGGCAGTCGAAGAACGCAACGCAGCTCCGGTAAAAGTCTTCAGAAGCATGCCAACATAAAACCCAAAAAGTCCGCAACGGAACAAGGATCGCAGAACCGATCTCGGATTTATTTTCGGAGGTCTAAAACTCCCGAAAATCGTGAAAAACGCAAAAAATTGCACTTAACATTCGAGGCCCGACTGGAGTCGGTCCGGCGCACGCGCGCCGGACCTCGGCGGCCGCGCGCTGGGGCACGGCGCGCTCGCGCCGTGCGCGTCCGTGCCGACCCCCGGCGGTCGGCTCGCCGGCAACCGGCGAGCTCGCGCCGAGCGCGTCCGTGCCGATCCCCGGCGGTCGGCCCGCTGGCCGGTAGCGCCTCCTCGCCGGCCACCGGCGAGCTCGCCGGCGGCAACAGGCTGCCCTTCACGGCGGCCGTGCGCCGGGCCTCCGCTCGCCCGCGCCGGAGGACTCGTCCGGGACGCGTTTTCCCGCCCATTTCAGTTCTCCTTCGACTATAAATAGTCCCCCTCTGCCTCAGTATTCCAGGCCCCAGACTATTCGGAGTACTAGTCTTCTTAACCTCTCAGTCCTTATTCGATCCTTTCAAAGCTTTCTGTTTGTCAATTTGATTTTAAGAGTCTTTATTCTTGAATTTGCATACTGAAGTGCTGCCCGATTAAATTTAAACGTAAACTAAAATTTAATTGGAATAATCTGGATTTGAAGAGTGGATCAAGAGCCAACAAGGTATAATCTCTTTCCCTTATCTTGCATATCATTCATCTTCGGTCTAAAATGGCCATTCTTCACTAAAATCACCTAAAATGGTCAATTAAGGGAACCTTAAAATTGAACCTAAATAACCA
>CAOJBJ013567779.1:0-27490 GCA_948291685.1 Euphorbia celastroides | reverse complement strand
CGAAAAATCTTCAAGTCTCAAAAGAATTCTTATTTGAGAAAAACATTTAGCAACAGTTAGATTTTATATCTGTTGTAATCTCTTTTCACTTTCTGTGAAGAGTAGAAAAATCATTTTCGTTGTAAAAGCGAGTAGACTGTTAGAGAGGGTATCCAACAGTTGGGTTAGAGAATAGGAGAAAGAGGAGGGTATCGTTTTCTGGAAAACTCTGTAAGAAGGCTTCTCCACCGATAAGGAGACACTAGTGGATTAAAGTTCGGAGAGGGTATCCGGGGACTGGAGTAGGCACGGGCTGCCGAACCAGGATAAATCGCGCTGGTGATATTCTCTTACTTTGTTTTTTATAACTAACTCACTGAACACTCAGCTTCGCTGATATATCAGTTTACATCCATCAAGCACTTAAAATCCATCACTGAAAAAACTCGCTGAGACTTAAACTTCTCAGCGCGCAGTGTTAGCATCAGCGAAAACACTTCGTCGCTGATCAGAGAAGGTAAAATAAAAAAGAATTTCAAAAAGATTGCATTAAATTGTTTTTAACGCTAAAAAGTCATTCACCCCTCTCCCCTGACACGTGTTATATTGCTTAAAGTGACCAACAATCAGTTTAGCAGAATTTTCTCCATTTTCATTTTTTATGTTGACATGTACACGCCAATGGGTGAAACGGATAAATGTCTATTCTACATTTTGATATTTTAATGTATCCATTTTCATACAGAAATAATGCTATGAACAAAGTCTTTCATCAATGAAAATATGAAATGAAATGTAGTATGAATGAATTCGTATAAGAGAAGTGACACACAACCCATAGTTGTGAAAACCGAACCAGACCGGTCAGTCAGACCCGACTCTTGGTCAGTTTTTACATGGTTCTCTATTTTTTAAAAACTAGTTGTTTGATTGAACTAGCTGGTTTGATCGAAAATCAGACGGTTCAACGGGATTTAGTTTGAGAGAAGTGACACACAACCTATAGTTGTGAAAACCGAACCGGCCCCGGTCAGACCCGACTCTTGGTCAGTTGTCACATGGTTCTCTATTTTTTAAGAACTAGTTGTTTGATTGAACCAGTTGGTTTGATCGAAAATCAGACGGTTCAACCGGATTTGGTTTGATACCTCTTACTTTAAAAAAAATATATTTTTGTAGCTAGTGGGGTTTGAAATGGTTTTTTTAAGAACTAGTTGTTTGATTGAACCAGCTGGTTTGATCGAAAATCAGACGGTTCAACGAGATTTAGTTTGAGAGAAGTGACACACAACCCATAGTTATGAAAACCGAACTGGCCCGGCCGGTCACCCGACTCTTGGTCAGTTGTCACATGGTTCTCTATTTTTTAAGAACTAGTTGTTTGATTGAACCAGTTGGTTTGATCGAAAATCAGACAGTTCAACCGAATTTGGTTTGATACCTCTTACTTAAAAAAAAATATTTTTGTAGGTAGTGGGTTTGAACTCCCAACCTCTTTTGTTTAAATCTTACCCCTTACCACTTAACTACACCCCTTTTATATCGATAACATACTTTTTATTTTTTATAATATAAAATATCATACTATAAATGCAATCTACATTTAATTTCAAAAAGTTACCATAAAAATAAATTCTATCTTCAATTAAAAGTAATTAATTTTTATTGACAATAAATAAAAACAAACCTAACGTTTATAAAGATAGTAGTTTTTAATTTCATTCAATTGAAACAAACATAATTTATTATTTATGTTTTTAATTCAAAAGAAATTCAATTTAATAAAAATTTGTTTGCATGTTTTACTCAATCATAAAGTTTACATATTTTATTTCTTTTTATTTAAAGTATAAACTTTGAATTATTAATTTTTAAAATCAAATATTAAATAAAATTTACATAGTATAACTTTGTTGTATGCTTGACATTAGAGTGTAAGAAATATTAGTATTTTATATATGTATTTGAGAAAATCCGGTTTGATTTCTGGTTTAACCACTCCTTTCACTGATCTAGTGACCGGTGTGGGTTAAAAACCATGACACAACCTTAATGCACATTGCACTTATCTTTAATAATCAGGTAATGATAAAGAAATGGCGGGTTTAATCCATCCAATGAGAAGGGAGTGTCAGTATTATCACCAGTCTAGTTGGGGAAATTATAGAACCCAAAAGTTATTTCACACGTGCAAGGGGTGTTTGGCTTGTCTTTTTCAACTGTCCCACTTACTCACAACCATCCATTTACTTTTTGAGTGCAAAATTCATTTTTGCTTCCGGAACATTCTATAACTTCACGTCTAGTTGAAGGAAAAAAGAAATTGAGAGAATATCATGGCCAATTGGGCAGGGCATATCCTAGAAAACAGGGGCATCGGCACGTTAACAAGCCCATAATTAGCATGTGAGTTTCATTTAAAAGCTAAATTATGAGCCCACAAATTAACATCTCTATGAACAAAACTGAAAATAACCGACAGAAAAAAAAAATAATTAAAGTTCTACACTTTAACACAATTTTCGTTAAATAAAAGTAACGTGGCTCATACTGAACTAAACTCTAAAACAAAGATCAATTATCCATCACTATAATAACCTGTCAGTACCCAAGTTGATTTTCATATTTTAATTCTGCCTTCTGCTGCTTACATAGTTTTGTAATCGAAATCTTTGAAAGGCATTTTGGATTTCGAATTTTGTATATATCATGTACCATAACTTAAGTTTCCAATTCAATATTTATCTCTATCGTTTTTTTCTTGTTTCATTTCTTTAGTACTTTCTTTTATACTATTTCCATATTTTGCAGAATTTATATAGTAATTTATAGATACATTTCAACTATACCTTTTTTAAAGGAATAGTTTTACAACTTTTTTTTTGAAAAACATAGTTTTACAACTTTATTATCAAAATATCTTTTCTTTTATACACCAGTCGTACCATTGACCTAAACTATATGATAAACAACATTTAAATCTACAGAAGGCATAGTTCAACCATGTCATTATAAAAAAGGTAAGATTTGACAAATATACCATAAAAACTATCAATTTTATAAAAAAAAAAAAATCGTTCTGGGAAATGATACATCAATTTAATTATACAAATTTATTAAATAATTTATTTACAGAATTGATCTATAGTCAGTCAATCAACCAACAATTGAGATTAGAAATTAATTTACATTAGTGGGTGTAATAAATGAAATATATTGGTTGAATCCATCGAGACCCCCTTTTGTTTAGCACCTAACTTTCAGAAGTTTCTCTCATCCCTTTTAAAATTTTTTAAAAGTTTCTCTCACCACCTAGATGTCACGTGTCGACTTCTGATTGGTTTTACTTTTCAAACATTTCATCCGATCAAAAGTTGACACGTCGTATCCAGGGGGTGAGAGACGTTTTAAAAAGTTCAGGGAGGCGAGAGAAACTTTTGAAAGTTCATGGATCCCGGACAAAAATGGACAAATTCAGAGAGATCATTTGGCCAAATATATTTATTTAATCAGAAGTTCAGCTTTAAAATATCAACACTTAAGCTTGTTGTGGAACACAGTGCGCCAAGCTTAGTTTTTTTAGTTTATCAAAAATTTGCAAACTTGCAAGCTTAAGATTTCTTTGTCAGCTAATTTTTTTGTCTCTTATTTTTTCAATTAGTCTTTTGCCAAATTAAAAGTTAGTTCATATATTCAACAAAATGAAAGCAAGTTATGAGATTAAAAAGTTAAATAACTGCAATCATTCTTCATGAAGGTAACATAATCCTAAAAAAATGGTCAAATGCATATTTAGCTCTCTGAAGTTGTCATTTTTTTTTTTGAAATGCTCCTCTAAACTTGCAAGATTCAAAGCAATCCTCCTAAAGTTAATAAAAACGTTCACTTCAGTCCTTGAAGCTGGTAAAAATGTTTATTTCAGCCCCTTAATGTCATGTGTCATAATTTGAATGGAGAGACATAAATAAAAAATTTGATTTTTTTAAAAAGTCAAGCAATTACAATGTGACACATGCCACCGAGGGATTTGAAGTGAACGTTTTTGCCAACTTCAAAGGACTGAAGTGAACGTTTCTGCCAACTTCAAAGTGTTGTGTTTAATATTTGCAATTTTAGGACAACATTTCTAAAAAAAAAGTGCTAACTTAAAAGAACTACATATGCATTTAACCTAAAAAAAATTGAAAGCACGATCCTAAATTTTGAATGAATAGAAAGTCAAACCGTGATAACATATAGCATTTCATACATGAATGAATTAAAATAAAGGTCAAACCAATTATTAGTTTCCTAAATTTTGGTTCAAATAGTTGACCGGCGACTGATCCTTAAAACACTTTTCATTTTTGTTAATTTACAAAAAAAACACCTATAAGTTCCATAAATGTGACATGTCAATTTTTTGTTGTCGAAAAAATTAGGAGAATGACATACTTAAAAAATTAAAAAAAAAAACAATTTACTAGAATTTAATAGGAGAGCAGGGCAAACTAGTGGATTTTCCACAAATGTAATGGGAACGAAGACATTTTCAATGTTTAAGAATTGGTGGGAAAAATGTGACAATTTGAAAAGGCAAGTAATGTGTTTCACAAAAAATGAACAACAATGTACAGTAGTAATTGCCTACGCTAGTCATATATTGTGATAAAATACATTGTGAATAGGATGATTATGAGTTTAGGCATAGCTTTCTATCTACAAAAATAGGAAGCACAATATCCATAATTAGAAGGTGGAGTTGGGGGCGGATTTGGACTTGTCAAGAATGGACCACATAATTTGGACATCCTCGTATCCACATGCCATCACTTCCCCTTCCAGACCCATCACTCCATTTTCGTTGCCTGTTTTTTTCATTAACTCAGCTAAACCACAATTAATTAGTGAAATAAGCAACTAAACAGTGAGAAATGAAGGTACAAACCAGGAGATTGCAGGGGCTGCTGGTTGAAATAAGTGCGGGCTTTCTTGAATGAAGATGCAATGCTTTTCTTCCACGACGCCATTGCTTTTGAATTCTTTCTTTTTTGGGGTTTGTAGGTATGAACAATTGCAGAATTTGCTTGGTTAAAGTTTCTACGAGGCTTCAAAAGAAATAAGAGTAGAGAGAAGAAAAACAGAGACAAGTTGATGAAATGGAAGCAGAAGAGAGAGAGAGAGTGTGAAAAACCCTTTTGTTTAATATAAATGTTGTTTCTCTTCCTCCGCCCACAGCACATGCACGTGATTGCCCCTTCTTCCAAAACTAATTTTAAGCCAAATTCAAAAAGTCTGCCGGCCGGCTATTAGAGTGTGACCGCTTTGAATTTTTGTTTGGGTATTAATAGTATAATAATATAAGTTTTTTGAGTAGTAGCACATATTTCTTCTTGGATGCAGCGGCAACAGAGGGACTCATAATCATAGGCGCGCCCCAAGCGTAGGTTCGACTCCCTCCCCCACAGCATATTAGCTTTTTTACTTTCAATGGCATGGTTACTCATGTTTTTTGTTTTTCTAGTTTTAAACCATGATTGATTTCTATTAAATTTTTCACTTACTATTTCTTATTTTTCTACCATATGATAATGTATTAATTTTTTATATTCAAAACATTAAATATTTATTTATTTTTAATTAGTAGTCAAAATAGTTTAAGATGAACTTTTCTATCAAAATACACAATCAATACAATGTTAATTAAACTTGTATAAGGTAAACTAATTCACCATATCATCTTTTTCTCTCCATGAAAAATAACTTTTAATTAAATCTTATTCTCACTTTTTAGTCTCTGTTAAAAAAAACTAGCATCACAACTTGACATACCACTTAGAAATACAAACATTTAGAGGTCCAAATTCATAAATGTTAAAACATTTTAGTTATTGATAAAAAAAATTCAATAATCTATTACTATTTTATCAATATTAGTTGTAATTAACAACTTATATTAGTGATGAAATTTTTACAAAATTTGCTCCGTTTATTAATGTAGTACAATTTTTTTAGTTTCAATAAAAATATTACTTTAACCTATTGGGTCCTATTTTGAAAATTTCGCACAGGGCTTCACAATTTATTGACCTCAATAACTATTTACCAAAGAATGCAAACTCTAATACTAATGATCACTAAACCCTAACCCTAATCTAACCCCAACCCCATCCTCATTGCTGACACATACCTTCTTTGTTGGGAACACGATAACGCTAAAAAGATGCCGAAAAAGCGATCTCCTTCTCTTTCCCTTTTCCTCCTATCGGAAAATGCAATAAACTTCACCTTATTTTTTCTAATAGAGAATGAATATTAGAACAAAAGTGAAACTCAAAATCTAATTCATGACTATTAGTTAGTGAATAAAATAATATATTCTGTAAATTAGTTCAACTATTCTAATATAAGCAAAAGTTTGCCCAAACAATGGTAATAACCCTACAGTGATGCAATCCCAATAAGCAAGATAAAGCCAAAAGGATCCTCCTCTCCTCTCGCAATTCCTTATATGAACACGTACGTATTGACTTTGCAGAAGGTTTCTGTTGTTCTACTCCTTTGTCGCTCTCTTTTTTTCTTCTCTAAAAGACATGCCATACCCTTGGTCCATGAGTGAGTTGGGCTATTGATGGACCTTTATCTCTATCTTTTGATTCATTCTTATCATGATCGTCCCCTAATAGAGTAGTCTTGTCCTTAAAACTAAATGTTGGGCATTGAGACCACATAGTTAAGCTATCCTCATATATTGCTTCTTTAGATTTATTCTTCCATTGTATCAAGCATTTCTCTATAAGTTCACCTACTCGCTGAATTTTACGCCTCGACAAAATCTTTTTTGGCTGCAACTGATCTTCTAACTCCACCTCAAAACCTGCTGGCAAGATGGGTTCTGTTTTCTTTTGACTTTCTGCCCTTTTTAACATTAAGGATGAAAAATAAGATGAATTTGAGACTCTAGTGGCATTTCTAGGTCATAAGCAATCGAACCTTTGCGCTTTTTAACTCTAAGTGGACCATAAAAGCGAGCAACAAGCTTGTGATTAAACCGTCAAGCCACTGATTGTTGCTTCTGTGGCCTTAGCTTGAGATAAACAAAATCCCTTAGCGAAAAAACAACATCCCTTCTAAGTTTGTTTGTTTCCTTTTCAATGAGCTCTAGGGACTTTCTAAGATGGAATTTAAGGCAAGCCTATGCTTTTGTACGATCACTCAATTCTCTAGCCATCCACTCTGTTGGAGTTTGCTAGACCGAACCAGCACCTGACTCCACAAGATTTGAAGAAAACAAAATCCTAAAATCGGAGAATGAAGATCGAAGTTCTGGACTCAACACAGCTCCGAATGAAGAAGACCGAAGGCCCGGACTCTACATAACTTCGAAAGAGTAAGATTGAAGGTTCGAAGACAATAAAAAAAGACAGAACACTGAGAAGATCTGGATTCAGAACAACTCGAAAATCCAGTCATAAAGGAAAAGCTCCGAAGAACACGAGGGAGTTATCTTCTCCGGACACAAACACTTTGGGAACTATAAAGTGTATCAAGGAAGATTCAAGCATTAATTCTCCAAGGTGCAATTAATGTTCAACCACCAAGATGCAATATTTAATGAAGAGAGAAGCACTAGAGACAAAAACGAAAGACTGATGAGGACATAAAACGCATGGACTTCAGAGGGCAACCAACCAGAGAGCGCGTGAAAGCACACTGCTAGAGTCAAAACCACTCGAAGAGGATTTAGTCTGAGATTAAGTCTAAAATCCTATTATCTTCTATTAGTTTTAGGATCACTCAAAGTTGCAACGGGCATTTATTGTGTCTAATAGCCAAATTAATGATCCGGGTGCATCAAGGACTAGCTTCTTGAATGATCAAGATCAAATCTCTCCCAACGATTACATTTATTGCCCAAACTATAAATAGAAGACTTGAAGAACTGAAGAAGCTGCTGATTTTTGAAAGCTATTGAGAGCAAAGGAATTTCCAAAGAGAAGATAAGTAAATATCACCCAAGAACAACAAAATAGGAGTTATTTATTAGAAATTGTTTGTAAGAAAAACAAACTTGTAAATCTCTTCAATTGGGGGAAATTGAAGAGTTGGGATTAGACTCTAAGAAACCGGGAGTGATTTAAAGAGAGTAGTAGATCCCACTCCAAAGGACTCAACTAATGAAGTCTCGCCAATAAACAAAAGGAGAATCTCGCTGATGGAATCCAGCTCTGATAGAAATGAAGATTTGCTGATATGAATGCACATTGAACGGAGAAGCACTAAGTCAGCACAAAAAGTTAGTTTGTCTTATTGACAGCTAATCTTGTCCAACAAAAAGGCTAATCTGACAAAGGGTATGGCTCAAATCAAGATAATACAAAAAGGCATGTCGGAAACCGCGATGCACAGTACCTATTACCAGGAAAACCGCCTAAATTTGCAGAATCAATCAAATCGCGCCAACAACTCGAAGTTTGCGATTTGAAAATTCAACGGATTGCAGAAGAAGTTTCATCAAGGATTAATTTTTGGATTAAAGGGAGCTCTGTCTAAACGGGAAAACTCCTAATCAAGAATTAGTGAATCCAACTGTTAGAAGCTTGCAATGGCTACTTCCAGAAATCCATTATAAAAGAACGAAGACTCAAAGGCAAAACTACCAAGAAAATTACTGAAGCTGAAACTCTATTGAAATCCAAGCTCAAAAGTAATTTTCGAAAGCTCACAAAAAGAATTTTTGAGAAAGAGATTAGAACTATTCGAATTCTCAAATCTGTTGTAACCGCTTACTCACTTTTGTGATAAGCAAATTCCTTTATTCAAATATCGAGCAAACTGATTGGAAAGGGTATCAAATCAGTGGGTTGGAGCTTAGGTTGGAGATGAGGGAACTCTGTAACCGGTACAACTCTGTAAGAAGGCTTCTCCGCCGATAGGAGTCACTAGTGAATTTAATCTCGGAGAGGGTATCCGGAGACTAAACGTTGGCACAGACTGCCGAACCATGATAAATCGTTGAGTGAAGTTCTTCTTATCTCTATTTCCTTAACTTTGTTGTTCATTTCATATTGATCATCTACATTTTCATTAACCCAACTCTCAATGAAACTACTTTCACTAACTGACCTCGTCATCAATGAAACAGTTACGTTAGTAAGACTTGTGTTTTGTTGGTACTTAAGAAGGGAAATTTTCGTACGGACTAAATTCACAAAGTTAACGCAAAATGTCATTCATCCCCCCCTCTAACGCGTATTGAACTGGCCAAACAATATCCTACCTCCGGAAAGGGAATTCCGAAAACAACCATTGTAAAGGACTTGGTTTCTGCCTTTAAAGAAATCACTTAGTGGATGTTGTCTCCAAATGTGACTCTAGCAAGTATACTAGGTCTATTACAAATACAGATGGTGAGTCCAAGTGTCGTATTCCACAAGGAGCAAGCTTGTGAGTTCTAAGTCCTATAGGAAATATAGTAGAGTGAATTCAATTAAAGTTTATTGGTGGTGGATGATAATAACTGTAAATAAAAGATTGCGGCAGACTAAAACTAAGACAAACACTACAAGATAAGGTTGCTACAAAGACAAATATATAACTAAACAGAAGCTTAACCAACAGTCTTAACGGGAACTAGTGATATATTGTTTATTAAGCCAACGTTTTAAGCACCAAGATCCAAGGTTTCTTGTAAAAAATTATCTAGGCACGACATACCATCCTGCTACCTAAACCTATAAAGATTTCACCTTGGGAGTTATCCACTTACAGATTAGGCCTTAAGCATTAAGATTATTAAGCAAGGATTTATATAATGCCTAAGCAAGCTCTTCCTCCCACTTATCACATATAAACCATTGACACAAAACATAAAGAATGAGAGTTATTCACTTACAACCTTATGCTTATGAGATTGCTGCAAGATCCATGGTCACACTTCTTCAGTGAGTGCTTCATGCTTCCATTGTATATGAGTTTGCCAGAACCCATAAATCAGTTATTGCATACAACAATCTATCTTCAAAGTATTTGTTAGCTTAGATAAACATTACACCACCATCCAAACCCCGCTAGGTTACAGACGAAGATTACTGGGAAACTACTCGCTACGTACGGTTGATAAAGACAGACACGACAATCTTAAAAGAAAACATAATTGTACTAAACATGAAACGAACAGAGAAACAAAGTAAAGACTAACTGAAAACGTATCTTACAAAGCAAAAGCATCTCTCTTTATATAGAGTTGGTCATTGTTTTAAACTGAAAGACCATTAGCCGAATATAAACTAATCAAAATAAGAGGTGCAAGTTATGGCTAGTTACAAGCTCCTTAATTAGCCACCAAGTTGTGGCTCTTCCACATTCGGCCTCCCTTTGCCTCCTTCAGTCTTTCTCCCCTCTCATTAGACCACGGTGATGGCGCAATCAGCTGCTGCCACGTCACCAAAGCTGCTGCATGCCCATTTCAGCTTCAAATCTGTTAAAACGCAGCAGTCTTCTCTAATTCACAGCAATCTGTATAAAAACACAATTTAAGTTAGGAAATGACACCTAATAGTTGTATTTAGCTAAATTCAATGCATAAATAAGCCATAATTTATAGGTACATTGTCACTTATCAATGGATTAAAGCCCAACATGAGTTCTGGGGACTAGAGTAGGTGGGAGACCGAACTGAGATAAACATCGATATTTGCAATTTTTAACCCTTATCTCTTTATTTTGAAAATTGCATGCATGTGTACTTTAGCATATAAACTGTCATAGTTCCGGAAGCACATCGATTCTAAAATTTCACTACAAGCTAATCGAATAGATTAATTTACTCTTATTTAATTCCGTGAAAAAAGGTCATTCACCCCCTTTGACCTATAATCAGGCCCACATAGGGACCAACAAGTGATAGCAGAACACATGCTTAGTTGAAAAAAGATCTAACAATCTATACCCTCTTTTGTTTTTTATACCATTTCTAAAGTCATTCTATAGCCATCATATAGCTTGGACTTTTCTCAAATTCTCGACTCTAGTCGAAACTTTACCGAAATCAAGGCCTCGTCCTATTCGAAAA
Organism: Euphorbia celastroides; assembly: GCA_948291685.1. NCBI lineage: Eukaryota > Viridiplantae > Streptophyta > Magnoliopsida > Malpighiales > Euphorbiaceae > Euphorbia > Euphorbia celastroides. Next base: position 16,458 of record CAOJBJ013567779.1, on the reverse strand, counting down.
TCACCAAAGTACAACTCGGATTTTTGCCGTAGTTCTCCCAAGAAATTGCACAATTGGTCCATCGAGAGAACTCGACCACATGGAAAGGTAAATTAAGGGTTTTATGCTCTTACACCCAATTTTATTGCATCCCTGTCATCATACAAATGCATTTGGTCAAGGCTTAGGAATTCCATATTGAGAACAAACGCAAGATACTTTGTAAGTATTTCTAAGGCACACTCACCTAATGGAATGATTTTGCAGGGTATTTTATCATGCTTTATAAATAACCCATATGTAATAAAACCAATTCTAGGCAAACATGACTTGAGATATTTCAAGCAAAGTCATACAAATGTTGGATCGATACCGTGAGTAAACAATTTTTTCGAACCCATTTGTGAGCTGAACTAGGTGATGATTCTAAAACTATTTTATGAAAATGATTTGCTATTAAGCAATACTTTTCTGTTCTTTTCAAAACTCAAAATGATTTTGGCACATCATAACCACCCCCAATGCCTTTTTAATTTGGATACTGGGTGTTTCAACCCTGATCTTCTGGCCCCAGACTCAATTTTGACGCGATTTCTCTCTGTCACAGCGAGTATGTGCCGGTGTAGGCAACCCCTGACTGCCCTCTGGGTTTGTGGTATATCAGAATGGTAAAACACAATCGTTTGGGGTAAAAGTGGGAGAAAAAAAGGTTCGTCCGCTCATAACACTCTTTGTTAAGTATTATGTGGAAAATAAAATCAATTCCAAAAATCAATGCCGAGATCGATCTTTATACTCTTTGTTTCATACACTCTTTGAGTTTCAATGCCATTTTCTCCGTTTTTACGTTGAATATGTTTTGCTTTGATGATTCATTTCTTGATCTTTATAACAGCGATTTAAATGATATGAACTTAGAGTGTGAACATGTTGAACAAAACAACAGGCTCAAGAACAAGAAGTGGAAATTTTGAGCTTGCTATCAATGTCACTTAGAATATGTGTCATTTAGTTTTTTATCAAATAACTAAAAAGGCCAATTTCATGGCTTAGAAGTCACAGTCCGCCTCAATATCCACCGATGTTATCCTACCATATGGCTCCGTTCCAACCACCTTATTGATATCCACCTTATGTTGCTTCGCCAATTTCTTCGCAAAAGGAGTAGCCACCGCCTTTCTCAACCCCTCAACAACAGATGCCGCTAGAGCAGGCTGCAAAAATCGTTAGCGGTGGAGGACTCAGAGTAACTACTTCAATAATAAGAGGACTGGAACCAGAAGATGTAGCAGAGCCTTTGGCTTTAGTTTCAGCAATTTCCTCCTTAGACTCGCCAAAATCCTGATTGCATCTCCAATAGTGGCAGTTTCACCCTTAGGGACATTGACGAGATCGATGATGGGGGGTGCTTCGAATCCGGCAAGATCGACAGCTTATGTGCTTCTTCGACGAATAAAAATTGATCTGATAAGATTAAAAAACTCTAGAATCGAAAAAGGAATTCAAAATCGGAATAAAATATGTTGTCCCCAAAATTGTGTCTCCTTCCATATTCTTTCACTCATTGATTGACATGTAGTTCATGTTTTACTTCCTTACCCCACGTTTTATTTTTATCTTTCCTACGTGTCAATCAATGAGTTGAGGGGCATGTAAGGGGACACAATTGAAGACAATAAATTTGATTCCTGAAGAAGAAGAAAAGATAAGAATAATGAAATCAATTTTGTAGATTAGTGTAAATATAAAATTAAAAAATTGAGGGCAGACTATTTTAATGATATTTAGTTATTTATCCAATAAAATAAGAAAAAGAAATGAAGAAGAAAATAATTAGCTAAAATAAGAAAAACAGTAGATGCCAAAAATATTCAATTTAATTTTTTCATATACTAAAATTTATAAATTAAACCAAAGTCCTAAAAAAATTAGAGCTTTCTACTTAATAGGGTGTTTTCAACCCTATTCAACTAATTTTTATTTCAAATTCTATTTTACTTTATAATTTAGAGTTTTACGGTGTTACATTTTCCAACCATTACTTCAAATTCTACTTTAAAAATAAAGTATTATTATTTTATCTTTTCTTACCTAACTTTATTATATTATTTTATTGATTCCATCCAAATCAAACAATATAAAAAATAATAAATATAATATATTTTAAATTTAAAATATAAATAATGTTACTTTAAAATGCTTCAAAATATGAAGTTAAAATTACTCGAAGAATGAGGTGGGGCTGGGATGAATTTCCATAAAACTATTGGGTTTCACATAATGGTAGAGGAAAAGGTTCATTTCTATTATGGTTTGTCTGTTTTGTTTATAATTTTTCAAAAAGATGAACAATTATCGGAAATCGAAGGAAGAAAAGGTTGCCACACTACACTCTTAGAGGCATTTAGAGAGATCTGTGTTCGAAACAGAGAGATTCCACAACTACCTCTTGTTTGGATTTGCTCTATCATTTTGCAAATGCTTGCTACTGCTCTCACTCATTTGCTTCCCTTTTCTCGTTTCTTGCTTCTCCACTCATTGTCGGTGACCGATTCTACCGCTGCTCAAAACTTCTCATTTCATTTCTCCTTTTTCAAATAAATTGCTTTTTCTGTATCATTGGGCGAGGATTGTACGTTTCATCTTCTAGATCTGATTTCACACACTTCCGTCTGTTGCTTTGAATCAGTTCAGATTAGATATGCGGTTTCTTTAAGTTTTATAGTTACTGAATCTCTACTTAAGCGGATTTTTTCTCATTAATCGGTATTGATTTTGAAATCTGAATCCGAATGAGCTCTGCTTAATTTTACTGTTTGAGGGACTTCTGAACATTGCCAGTTTTGTTTTTCTTGACGAATGAACATTTACATTTGCATGTAATTGAATCACTTTTAAGAGAATAGGAAACTTTATTCTCGTTTTACTTCATCTGCATCAATTCAAATGTACATCCTAAATCTGTTTTCAGTGGGAACACCACTGAATGTGATTTCTCCTACTTCATTACTTCTGTCGGTATTCATCATGGGGTTCTGTTCATTTCGTATGCCCTTCTATCTTGTTTTTCTTTTAACGAAAGCAAAATTATCAAAGCTAACAAATGGCAATTTCACCACAGTGTGTTTTGCTATTCAAACTGTTCTTTTTCCCATCATGAGTACCGTTTGCTTCATGGATATTGCTCTTTTTCTAGAAAAAAAAAATTAGAAATAATGTATGTTCTTAGTCTACCCATGTGGCCATAACTTGAACTTGAAGTTGATGTATAAAGTGGTCCCTATAGAATTTTAGTTTCATGGATTGCTTAAACGCCAAGTTGAATATGTATAGCGAAAAAGTGGAACACTTTTAACTGTAGCTTATGATCTCAAGTTTCCCATTGTATATGTGGACTTGACATTTTCTACTCTCAGGCTTTCCAGATGGACTGTGGAATTGAAGCTGATGCACCTCTAGACTATGCAACTATTCAAATTTGTCCATCCCAAAACAGGTAAAGAAATCTTCTCTGCAGCGTGTTTCACCAAGTCTTTTAGTGAAAAATTAAAGAATTGATTACTCTTATTTCTGGGTCAATATATCTTGGAACCTTAGTAATTTTGCTGCTGATACTTCATGTAATTTAAATCTTTATAATAGCTCATAGCTACGCTAATAATGTCTCTTTAATAGTTTAGATGATTTTATCTTGGGCTTTGTTAGCATACTAATTTAATGGCCCTTTATACTATAAAAATGTCTGAAATGAGAAGTAAAACTTCTCTTTCTTTTGTCAATTTCGCAATTACAGAGCTTTAAGTTGTTTGGCATTTGCTAACCCTCATAATAACGAATATTGTTTACATTTTATTTGCATGAATGCATCCATATATTTTTAGTGATACTTCTAAGCGGATTCTGAGGGGTTTTCTGGTTAATGGCTTCGTGTGAAATACTAGGTTTTTCCTGCTAGAGCATGGGTATCTTTCTCTATCATGCTCGTGCAATGACTACATTGATGAGTATCCAGAAAATGTACATAGCCTCTTAGAAGGCCAAAATTCCTTGCTTGAGTTTCACACTTCGAGAAAATTGGTTGTTAATTAAGAATTTCATAATTGTGTTATGTGCCGAAGAATTGAATTTTTTCTTAGGTCTGTTCATCAGGAAATCGTTTTAATTTCCCTTGTTGTCTTGTTCTATGTGTGACGTATGACGAATGGTGATTTTGGAGAGACCGCCCAACTTCCTAATTTTTGTTTTCACGAAAAGTCACAGTTTTTTTTTGTTGTTTCATTCTTTGAACACATTTGCGCTTGCTGAATATGCAATGTAAGAAAGGTTCTATGCGCCCAACATTGCCTCATTGTGAGTAATGAATATAAAATAAGACATATGTTGCAGGACTTACAAACATAGATTATTTTGTCTTAGATATGTTCTGCATATGCAGCTTTCACAATTTCTTTATATTGTATCTGTGTTCTTCTGTTATGTCTTTCATAGAACCTTCTCCAACTGTCTTTCATCCTACAACTTGAATTCTCATATTTCTATGTTGATTATTCCAGATATGAGGTATTTGTTAGTGCTGATGATGAAGTGGAGAAACTAGCCAGTGGGTTGCTTGAACAACTAGTGCCACAATTACCAGGAGTAGACAAATTGCACAGAGAAGGATCCAATGCTAACTTTAAACTCCAAGTAGCTGAACTCGGTGATAAAACCTGGTTCACAAAATCAACTTTAAACAGGTTGACAAAAAATAATACTGTATTGTGCTCTTTGATTTTATCTACCTATGCAAAATGTGCTACAAAGCTACTATTAGAAACTCATGTAGATACAATCCTTACTTACATATACTTTGTTTTTCTTAGATTTTTGAAAATAATTGCTTCCCCGGATTTCGTAAGTTCTAATAAGCTTATTGAAGCGGAAGTTTCTCAGTTGGAGGAGGCCAGAAAATTTCATCTATCATTATATGCTAAGGTAAAGACCGAGCCCCTTCTTACAAAGTTTTTAGATGGAATTCTTGGCTAACATGAGTTTTCATTTTCAGGAATGCGATGGACTTTCTGAAAATGGTGAAACAGGTAACATGATATTTAAGCATTCATTATTTTATTTTCCTTTGCTCAATTCTTATTAGTCATTTACCAAATACCAAAGAGAGCAGTTCATCTCCTTTAAAATGCCATAAAACTGAAAGGTAAGGAACCGTTTGTCATAGTTGGGAAGGGAATTACGGTGTGCATCTCAAGTAGGTTAGGGTCACCCAACTTTTACCAAAATATGGTTTTGCTATGCATGATCGATCAGGAGTAAGGGACTTCATTATCTTTGAATGTTAATAGAGTAGAATTGACTTAAAAAGGATTCCGGTGGAGCATAGATAGAGGATGGGGGGATAATGAGCCTCATTTATCTTTAACAAGATACTTGTGAAATAAAGAATTAAGGAGCATGCCTCGTAGAATTGTCAGCATAGTGATTTTCAAGTATTGATTGTCTCACATCTCTTTGTCTTTCTCTCTCTACAACTTATATGTGCCTGCATAAAGGAAATTACTGAAGTTCGTTGATTTAAATTTTTGAAACATAAATGCATGTCATGATTTGATTATTTTTCAGGAAGATAGATAAGTGTTGACATTGCATTAAATGGTGCTATATCATACGACTACTCAATTGGACGGTGTTAGAAATTATAAAAACTACGTTTATTATAGTAGTTTTGTGCATATTGCACTAGAATTTACAGATATATAAAGAGGATAGAGGTGTCTAGTTTAAGGAAAGCAAATCAATCCTAATTGCTTAGATCACTTCTTAACTCTTGCCTATTGTTAGATATCCAAATTTGTTACTGATATCTTCTTGGTTCACACACAATCTGTTACAACCCCCTCAAGCTAGGGGCTAGAGCGTACATGCTTGACCTTAACACAATACACAAAATCCAAAGGCAATCAAAACACAATAGACCACTTTGAATTGTGAGATTGTTGATGTTTTGGAAAGGAAATAAATATCCGAAAACCGATTATACTGCAGAAACTGGACTCGAAACTAAGACCCACAACTGATACACTCTGACAAACCACAAAAGACAGCCCATATGAGAAAATGCTATCCCAAAAATATGATACCCTTCATTCTTAAGTCCAACACTGGCAACAAGCTCTGAAAACTTAATTGGGTCAGCATCCTTGAACTCAGCCAGACTAATATATATAAGGCAGCCACCAAAAATGGCCAACTAAAACTCTCATAAGGTAGTCCTGGACATATGCCACATTCCTCATAAGCTCAATCTCATTAGCAAACCAACATAAAAACAACCTGTCACATATATCCAAACCTAATGAATGGCATACAAATTTAAAGAGTAACACTTATAATGGTGGGGCCCAACCAAAGGAAACTAGAAGAAAATCAAATAAGAGCAGCAGGGGGAAATTAGGGCATGGACTGAAGACAAAATAAAAATGGGCAATGGGAGATACAGAGATGGACTGAGTCGACTTCATGGTTGGTGAAGGAACTAATCTAGTACATAAAGATGAAGGAAGACGAAACCCAAGAATGAAAGATGAACTATAAGATTTGTTTTTCACTATGACATCTAGAAATTGATGAACAGTGACCCCGAAATTCAACATAGAAAACACAGAAATTTATATTCAGGAAAAAAACTTAAACTCACAAGGCTCTGATACCATATTTGAAACAAAAAGCCTTACATTTTGTTATAGCTGTATTGTGTATGTTGCATTAGAATTTACAGTACATAGAGGCTAGAGTTGTATAAATGAGGAGAGAAAAGTGCTGCTAATTGCTAAGATCACTCCTTGATTCTGGCCTCCTGTTAGATATCCTAATCTGAAACTGACATCTCCTTGACTCTAGCTTATAATCTGTGAAAATGTCAATACCTTCCATTACTAATTGTTGTAGTATGTATTTACTTCTAACAGATATATACAGCTCAAAGGGGACAGCGCCGACATGCAAAGTAATTACTTTTACAAGCTGGAAAATTTTTCTATTGTTTGTGAAGTTTTACTGTTGATTATTTAGATCATCTTTTTTTTAATATACATGATTTTAAATATTTTTAACTAATATTTTCCTTCACAACTGTGCGCAGTCTGAAGTAAAAGCTACATCATCAGATTCCTCAAAGTAAGTTTCATGATAGTTATGTATGCTCCATAGTTTCATCTTGGTTTAATACCCGCTAATGCATATACAATTTTGCTGCTAGGGATGAATTGTTGAAAGCTATTGATTTGAGGCTCACAGCACTAAGTAAGGAGCAAGCTGCAGCTCTCGACCAGGCTGCTGGTTTCACATGCTCATCAAAAGATGTTAGGAATTTGGTAGATTTTTGTGATTATTTTGGAGCAGCAGCAGAATTAAGGTAAGTAGTCAGCCAAATTTATGTTCTTGAGATAAACTTCCCTGCTTCTTTGAAGAATTTTCTGTTCCTTTATGTGGTTGCTAGTTTTAACATTGATAGTTTTGACTTGCAGGGTTTCTTTACGCAAATTTATGCAACTAAATCATACAAACCAGACATCTGTAGTTGACAACCAACCGTCCATGTGTACATCAAGAAATGACAATATGAATGAGAAAACCAAAGATGCTCAAACATCAAGATCAACACATTCAGAAACTCCAGTGAAATATGGTGTTTCTCCTGCAGTAGTTGCCCAGGTTGAAAGACAGAGCTCAACAGAAAGTGACGAGTCTTCTGACTCGAGTGATGAAAACCAAGCATCTGCAGAAAGAAGTCGAGGTCTGTCAAGATCTACACAACCAAGAAGGTCAGCCTCACCAATGCGAAGAGTTCAAATTGGGCGAAGTGGGTCCCGCCGGGCTCCTGCAGTGATTATTAAGAGCCTTGGTCATTATCCTGGTAGAGAGAAGACTCTGAATTTCGGGGATGCTGCTGAAAACTGTAGTGAAGATGAAGGATCTGAACAAACTAGTAAGAAACCTCAGAATGATGTGAGAAGAATGAGTGTTCAAGATGCAATCAGTCTTTTCGAAAGGAAGCAGAGGGATCAAAGTCCAGATGCTCAAAAAAGATCGTCCTCGAATCCCGCTCTGTGTACAAACAAATCAGTATTAAGGAGGTGGAGTGCTGGTACAACTAAATCTACTGCCACCTGTCAACCCGAGGTTGTCTCTGGAGACTCTGGCTCACTGCCTTGTGAAACTGTTGTGACTGGCGGATGTTCAAATTCTTCAATGGAAGAGAAATTACAGTCTAGTTTTACAGCAGCAGGTGAAATGTCTTCCAAAACTGATGCAGGCTTGGAAGAATCGGAAGTAAAAGAACCCGATCCAGTAGACACGAAAGATGTCACTAATGCAACAAAAGAACAAAAAACCATTGGGATATCAACCTCATCACCTGAATGGAGTCGACAAAAGGAAGCAGAATTGAACCAGATGCTGACAAAAATGATGGATAGCAAGCTTACAAAGTCGAGGAAACCTCAAACTATCAAAAACCAGAATGCCCCATCAGACCATAGAGGTGGATTTTATGACCACTACAAGGAGAAGAGAGATGAGAAACTTCGAGGAGAGAATGCTCGAAAGAAAGCAGAAAAAGATGCACGATTTAGAGCAATTCAGCAGACTCTTGATGAACAAAAAGCAGTGATGTCTTCTAGGAGAGCAAAGGCTGTAGGTAAAAACCAGCCCTCACCGAGACAACAAAAGCCACTCAAGAGCACTTCTCAACATGCAGAGCCCAGGAGTGAGAGCTCTAAGGCTTCTGCTGAGAGGAAGTTTTCATCGAGAGCATCAACTTTGTCCAGTACTAGAAAATCATGGCCATCAACGCCCTCAGCTAGAGTGATCAGTTCATCACCATCTAGCATTCCTGCCAGGGCTCAATCTGCTGTCACTACACCAACACAGAAGAAACCTCTGCCAACACCATCTGTTCCTCGATCAACTGCAAAAGTTAAAAGAACCCAGCCACGTCAAAGAAATGTGGATAAAGCGGAGACTAGTAGGAAGCTGAAGGTCATGAAAGAGAACAGTCAGAAAACAGTAACAAAATCTGAGAAAAGAACGGTAACAAAATCTGAAAAAAGAACTGTAACAAAAGCAGCTGCTGCTCCTAGAGATTCTTCAGGTACAGCCGTATCAAAGCCGAGTTTGTATAATAAGATGACTAAGAAAGGCAGCGTGGTACCAGTGGAGTCAAAGCCGTCTATCTGCAAAGGATCTGAATTGGCTTCCAGCAAGTCTAATCATTCTTCTCAGTTAGAAGAAACGTCCACAAACTGCAAGAACACTCCAGAAATTGCTGATCACGAGGTCGTTGTAAATACTTCAATCCCTGAGATTGATCAAGAAGAACGAGATGTTACATCTACCGTTGAGCCAGAAACAGTAACTGACAGTTCCCAGAACAGTTGTGTATATGAAAACACTAATGATCATGTCACTGACTGCATTGACAATGGAAGTTTAAATGATACAGTGGTGCCCTCAACAAAGACTCAGCCTGAAGAAGAGGAATCAATGATTTCCCCATCTGCATGGGAGGAAATGGACGATAGCCAAAAGATGCAAAATTCTTATGATGATGGCTCATCTCAACTTACTTCTCCAATCAATGGCACTCAGATTGGACTGTCAAGTCCACGAGTTCGTCATTCCTTGTCACAGATGCTGCAAGAAGAAAGTAGTGAGGCTGATGCAGTTGAGTGGGGGAATGCTGAAAATCCTCCAGCCATGGCCTATCAGAAAGATGCTCCCAAAGGGTTAAAGAGGCTTTTGAAATTTGCCCGAAAGAGTAAAGGGGATGCCAATTCAATTGGTTGGTCCAGCCCATCAGTGTTTTCTGAAGGTGAGGATGATTCAGAGGAATCAAAAGCCATCAGTAGGAGAAACTCTGACAATCTTGCAAAGAAGGTCCAACTGCACTTGAAGAATAGTATAGATTCCCATGAATTTCTCCCTGGTACTTTCACTTTGCATCTCTAATTCCTTTTGCTTTTTTGTCAAGAAATTAGAATATGAGTATATGCTAGGCTGATAGGTTTAATGTTAAAAGTAGTTGTCTCATGCTTGTTGCTTTTTCTGTTATTTATCATATGTACACAGAAAGTGAAATTGGTCATATTGATAACTCATGAACTTTATGGATGCAGCTCAATCAAACTTGAGCAAATTTGAAGTCCAGAATGCCCGTAAGCTGAGCAAAGGTGAAACTTCAACTACTGCATCTTCTGCTAAAGGTGACTTTTTGTTCAGGAACCGTTTTATTCTTTAGCTTTTCCTTTTGTTTGAATAGATGTTCTTCATTTGTCATTAGTATGCCTCTTGACATCTTTAGGATGGCGAATTTCTGTGAACTGACATTCTTTTTTGTATTTCTTTGTATCAGCATCAAGATCATTCTTCTCGCTTTCAGCATTTAGGGGCGGCAAACCAAATTGATTAGGAAGATGATAAATCAAATTTTAGGAGATGGTTTGGGACATGGAGGCAAGTGGCATATGTGAATTTCTTCTGATAAGCTTGTTTTGCTAATTTGCTCACATGTGCAAATGTGTGTAATCTGCATCTCTTTACTTGGCGGATGTTCATTTGTTGTTAAGGATGTTAAATGTAATGGTAAGCAGAAAAGTGATTCTTTTGATCCTATGATATTATTTAGATCATCAAAGCCGTTTACCATGTAACATTTTGCTACTGGTCCGATATAGGACTTGTCTTGTAATCTTGTAAGTATGGTGGATCCTTACTTTCAGAGGAAACCATTGATCATGGCTAGAACATTAAAAGATCAGATCTTGCAGTAATTATCTTGTATAAATTTATCAGGAATAACTACTTAAGAAGGAGAAACAAGTTAGTAATAAGAACTTTTTTGCAGTACACAACCCATTACTACTCATACATCACAAGAAAAATCAAGCATATTTGGTTAAACCACGGTCTCTTTCGTTAAATAAGACACTTCTTGAATGTAAAACTTCGGAACCTAAGAAGATTTAGGATACGCCTGATATGCTAAGACTTCCATATACCAAACGAATGAGATCATGACTTAATGCCTAAAGCTTAACAAAATCAGAGTAGTCGTTTTACAGATTTATAATCAGAACACATATTTGTGGTTGAAAATATGGGAAAAAGAATCAAATAAAAAGAAAAAGAAGGCCCTGAGCATTAAGTTGTGAAGAAGTATAACAATCAATATACAACCTTTATACAGCAATGAATTGTATAAATGTACTATTGCAATCACTACTTCCAACTAGAAATGAAAGTTACCTTAAATATCCATCCTATATTCCTATACACAATTTATCTCTAGACATCTACTTGCACCCCCTGTTGAACAAAAAAGTTGAGAACAACTGTGTGGACTGAAAGTTCAAATCGCTACTTTCTGAGATGGTTCAATGGAACCACAAAAGTTGATTCTCAGAAAATTCTCAACAACAGAAACAACCTCTTCCACTTTCTCTTCATGGGGCAAATGACCACAATGCTTAATCACTTCAAGGATAGATCCCGGTATTGCTTCAGCAAGTCTCCTTGCATTCCAAGAGGGGACAAGTCTATCGTTGTCACCAGTGATTATCAGAACTGTGTTGCCATTAAGAAAATAAATTCGATCACCGTAACATTCTTCCAGTTTGACTTAACAATGTAGCAGACCATAGGATTCCAAAAAATACATGAGCCCCCTAAATTTGGCACAAGTAGCCTACCTAAACTTCAAAAAAGTCCCCTCAACCCCCTCAGTATATATTTTCCCCCTTCAACTTTGAAAAACGCACCAGTTGACCCCTCAATGCCACATGTTACATCTTGGTTGGAGAGAGAAAAATGACATCTTTGACAAGTCAAGCCAACCAGAAGTCGACACACGGAATTTGGGGGTAAACTGATGCATTTCATGCTGTGTTTAGTCAAAAAAAGAAGTTTAAACCCAGAATATAGCGAAATTACCAGGACATGTAATTTCGTGAAGTCTTTGTGTAAGTGGTGGTTTTGTTTCAGGCTCAAAACTAGCAAGTGTCGCTGCAGTGAATTCTGCAAGAGCCTTGTCCCAGCCTTTAGCCTTCAGTGGCTGCAATTTTAGGCAATGCCAAATAAGAATCACTTGAAAATACTGCTTAATCTACCATATGATGTTTTATCTTTTTTCTAAAACATTGCAGATAATGAATAGTGAAAAGAAAAGTAGAATCAGCAAACCTTTGTATAACCACTGAGAACATGTTCAGAGACTTGATTTGGGTCATGCCATGCATTCCTCACTGCTGCTATGCCAAATTTATCAATCACCATCCTTATCTGATAAATCATAAAAGCAAACCTTTATTAGATGTTAAATACCACTGCAGATTAATCAAACCAATAATGGAAAGTAGTAACTTTAACATTATAGCTGCAATAGTACCAGCATTTCACCAAAAGCGGAGCGAAGAACAGCTGAAAGTGCTTTCTTATACAGAGAACTAAGCATGCTTGTCATTCCCTTGGCTATTTGCATTATCACCCCAGTGACAATTTTTGTGAACTTAAACACTATATCAAAAATTTTGGAGATCGGTTTCCTGATTGAATCCAAATTTGCCCCATTTATTTGGGTATCTTTTCCCTCTTTATTTCTATCAGCAACCTTAGGGACAGAACGAGGGGCAACTATTGCTGGGGCAACAAGAACCAGAGCTGCAACTCTTTCTGGAGCCTCAAAATATGTATTGACAGCTACGAGAGAACCAGCAGAATGTCTGGAAATTCAAAAGAAAGACAAAAGCAACAAGAAATGAGTCTCAGCAAACCACAGCAAGCATTTGATTTGCTAGTAATGTCAACTGGAATGCAAGAGAAAGTGGCTTACCCCACAAGAATTGCCTTGTCAGCATTCAAGAAATCAATGAAGTACAAGGTAGCAAGCACAGAAAAAGCCATGGAGTATGGATTCAATGGTTTGGTATCATTGCCAGCAGAAGACAAATGTGTTACAGGATCAACCCTAGAAGTCAATCCAAAGGCAGGTCTGTCAAACGCAACAACTTTGGAGGCAGTAATCTCAGCCAAGCGCTTCATGGCTAGGGTCCAAGAGAAAAGAGAGGCTCCAAATCCATGTAGAAGTATGATAGGAAACCCAATTTGGGCTGATTGTGATGAGTCATGGGGTTGTGATTCAGCACTGTACACTTTATGGTGAATCTGGACCCCTTTAAACTCGCAGAAGCAGCTGTCGGGATCGGCTAAAAGTGCAGGATCCAACAGTTGTTCTTGATCAATCCCAGCTATCCTCTTTCTCCTCTGCTGTACTTTGGGATCCACCCACTGATCTGGGGATTGCCAAAACAGAACCACTAGTTAAACTAGATGAAACTGAACTAGAAAATGGTAAAAGTGTATAGTTGTTTGAATATTGAAGAGAAGTAAGGCAATAAATGGTAGATAGAGGAAGTAGAACAGGTACCTGAGCCGCTCACAGAAGCAGATGAAGAAGAGGAAGCACAACCAAGATATCTGGTTGAGTGAGAAATCTGCAAGTGAGGAAATCTGATGTTTTTACTAATTTCACCATTTCGAGATGTCAAATACGGTTTACCATGACTCAAATTGTAATGGTAGGACTGGAAAGTCAGCTGCTGAAACGCCACACTCGTCATAATAACCCAGGCACAGAAACTCAGTAAAGGAAGGTTTTTTCTCACATTTTTATTGTAAAGACAGAAACTTTACACTTATCTTGAGGGTGTTGTGGATAATAAACTAAATATTGAGCAAATTAGCGAATTACCAGTTTAAAAATTCCAAAACTTTCAATTGCCCAACAACTGCAAAAACGACATGTCGTATAAGCTAGACCCGCTAGTGGAGCTGGCATTTCAATGCCTTCTATCGTCAAATCATCGAGAATTAGAAAAATGGAGGCTCTACTTTGTAAGAAACTGGGTGATCCAGTAGGAAACATCGACGAGAACTCTCCGATTGTGGTGACCAAAGGCCACCCGATCCCGCAATTGGAGACCCCCACTGCGGTGAGAGTTCGAGTTAAAGCTACCAGCTTGAATTACGCCAATTACCTTCAGATTTTGGGCAAATACCAAGAAAAGCCGCCGCTTCCTTTCATCCCTGGGTCCGATTACTCTGGTGTTGTAGATGATGTTGGCCCTAATGTCTCCGCTTTCAAGGTCGGCGATCGCGTCTGCTCCTTTGCTAACCTCGGCTCCTTTGCCCAATTCATTGTGGCCGATCAATCCCAACTGTAATTGAGCTTTTATCCGTCAATTTAAGGTTTTGATGGCTGCTTGTTCATGTGTTTGATTTCACTGTTTTGTTGATTGCAAGAAAGGTTTCGAGTTCCAGATGGGTGTGATTTGGTGGCGGCCGGCGCTCTGCCTGTCGCTTTTGGAACCTCCCATGTGGCTCTTGTTCATAGAGCTCATTTGACCTCTTCTCAGGTATTCTCTTGCTTTGTTTGATCAATGTGCCCATTTCACTCCATATTGACTTGTTAACGAGTTATATATTCATTGTTGAACTCCATTTTGCACTTCACATCACTCCAGTTGAACCACCTTCTGTTCCTTACCTATACACTTAAAACTGAAAACATTTCTAGGTGTTTTGCTTGGTCTACCATGTAAAATCATTTAAAAAGTTGTAGCGTTTAGGCCCTGTTCTTGTCATGTGAATGGGTGGCAGAACTAAATTGAACTCAAGTTAATTGAAATGAAACTGATTGACTATAGAACATAACTGAAACTTGATGAAACTAAAACTTGTATCAAACTAATTCAAATTCATTGAACTTTAAACTTATTTGAAATTTATTGACACTTAATGAAACTTTTCTGAAAGTTAATGGAAACTTACTGAAACTTAAGTGAATTGAACTGAAACTAATGAAACTGACATGAACAGAATGAAAAATAAGTCAAAAAGAACAGGTTCTTACTATGATGTGACTGGGTTCAAGAGAGTCAAAAGATCAAACATACAAAATGGGTATCAGATTGATGTTTAACTTTAGCTTGTGAATACAATGGTGTCTTGTAGGTTCTGCTTGTTCTTGGTGCAGCTGGAGGTGTTGGCATTTCTGCAGTTCAAATAGGAAAAGCTTGTGGTGCCACTGTTATTGCTGTTGCAAGGTACTTGCTTTTCTTTGTTCTTTGAGTCTTCTTCATTGAGATAGTTGCCTTTTTTTTTTTTCTTTTTGAGCCAAGTTCGGTCATAAATTCTTATGTTCTGTTGCATCATAAATTTATAACAGGGGAGCAGAAAAAGTTGGTTTTTTGAGGTCATTAGGAGTTGATTGTGCAGTGGACTCGAGCAAAGAAAACATGATAGCGAGCGTTAAGGACTTTCTAAAGACAAGAAAACTTAAAGGGGTGGATGTCTTGTATGATCCAGTTGGAGGCAAGCTCACCAAAGATGCCTTGAAGCTTTTGAATTGGGGTGCTCAAATTCTAGTCATTGGTTTTGCTAGTGGAGAAATTCCCCTTATCCCTGCAAATATCACTCTGGTTAAGGTACTTTACTACACTTGTAGAACCTCTTTAAAAGGATGACTTTGTTGAACATGTTTCCTTCTTCTGTCTTAATTTACATGGTTATTTATCAAATGAGATTTACTTATGTATTGTCAGAACTGGACGGTACATGGACTCTACTGGGGGAGTTACAAAATACATCGACCAGGTGTTCTAGAAGATTCTCTGAGGGAGCTACTCTCCTGGATGGAAAGAGGCCTCATTAAAATCCACATCTCTCATACTTACAGCCTCAAAGAGGTACTTTTTTTTCTTGCTATTGTTGTTCTTCTGGAGCTAACTGTTACTAGAAACATTGCAGTGACATTAATTTTAGGTTTATTGCCAATTGAAGAGAGCTATAGTGTGACCTCGAGTTGTTTGAATGGTTGATGCAGGCCAACCATGCATTTGCTGCTATTAAGGACAGAAAAGCTATAGGGAAGGTGATGATTACAATTGATGATGATACAAGTGTCAGATCCAAGCTTTAATACAATCTCTGTTCTGCCTGATTAAGTATACAATGTAATGAAGCAGGGGGAATCAATAAATTGTCAGGAGCAATTAATTCTACAGAATAATGAAGCTTTTTCCAGCATTTGGGTTTCAGACACCTGATTAAAGTCATGTAATAACAGTTAATCAAAGAAGCCGAATAACTACATTGTAAAATAATTGCATGTCCTTGTCTTATGTCGTCGAACTTGGCAATCCTGTTGTTTTTCTTCCCTGAAGCAAAGCAAAGACTCATCTAAATATATTTCTCAGTATCTGCCAATCATGGGGAATCTTTTAAATGAGCAAGTAAAATCCATACACAAGCATAATCCCACTCAAGAAGGAATCTGACTACAAGCAAGAAAACAAGCACCACCATTTGAAAATTATAACAAACTACATATGTGCAGACTGAAAAATGTGTAGAATAAAGGAATAACTTTAA
>CAOJBJ013564469.1:0-10232 GCA_948291685.1 Euphorbia celastroides | reverse complement strand
TTGCTAGGAGTGTCTTTTTAAATGAGGTAACGGGGTGTTGGAATGACATTCCACCCGATTGTGTTGCCTATTTCTTTTCTCATTAATGAAGTGTTTCTCCTTCCTTTCCAAAAAAAAGCGCTACAGTAGCTCAAAACGCCTAATTGCTAGGCCCCGCCGGGCCGGGCCTAGGCGGAGGTTAGGCAGATTAATATTTATATTTTAAAATTATTTATAATATGTAAAGACATAAAATATTTAAAAAATAATGTAATTAATTAATTTTTACATAAAAAATATTGTATGTTTATGAAAATCCCGCCTAGGCGGCCTCCTAGGGCCGATTTTCGAAACACATGCTCGCCTAAGTGGAAAAACGCCTAGAACCGCCCGACTTGATGAAATCGTGACGGTGTTTTAAAAAATCCCGCTAGGCGCCGCCTAGACCGACTTTTAAAACACTGGTTTCATGACGGTTTGAAGTTCCATATTACCTCAAAATTGGACAAAAATGTTTGGAATCTTCTCATTGTCTCCCTCATATCTGCAGCTGTCTTTGGATCTGGAGAAGAAAAAAGGGCAGCGGTAACCTCCTCTGGAGATGGCCAATTTTCTCTTGCACCACCTGTAGAGCATCACCACCAGCTGACATGACTTAGTTTAACAACCAGTAAGAGAAACAGGTGGATATAACAGTGAAGAGTGAAGATTCACATTGTGATCAATCGAGATCTCGGAGATGAGGCTTCCATCATCGACATGAACATGGAGTTCGTATTTTGTCCTGTACTTAAACTGGAATTCCTTCACATGTGTTAAAATGCACTGCAAAATAGAACAACAGTTCAGTAATCATTGGCTTCATAAACTAAAGGATTTAACAACGTCGCAAGGCTTTGAAACAGTATTTGAATGCATAACCATGTATCAAGAACAGAGTATAAGTAATGACAAAAGGGCGAAAGAGAGACAGACATCATACTCAAGACCAGTATATCCACTGGAAGGAGAACTTTTTGTAAAAACTTAGGTAAGGATAGGTCTACCAGATCCCCGGGAAAGGGCAAATGAAGGACCTCGGTTTTCACATTTCCTACCAAGTATCTTCAAAGGCCAAATTTTGACCCAGTGAGGAACCAAACCCTAACCCAATCAACCGGGGGTTCAAAACTCTACCACTCGAATCAACCATTTTTTACTGATATTTACTTTCTCTTACAGAATTCTACGGATGTTCAGCAAATAGCAATCAGCATTTGTCACTAAGTACTAACTACTAACGAACTGCAACTGCATGGGACTCTGCTTAAACTATATATATAGTAGACAAACTGGTTTGGTTTCACGGAGACAAAGGCCATCCAACCCCAAACACACTCATGTAGTTTACCTGTTCCCATCCAGCTTTGATCAGTGTTCTGATAATTTGCATGCATCTAGTGGTTGTCAAGACATATAATGTTCATAAGATTACGTTAAAACAAATAAGCAACATAGAAAAATTTTCTGAGGGTGGAAATTGATGAATTATCGGAACTAGAAAATCCTAAATCCGATTACAGTATTTCCTATTGCAGGATTGTTAGCTACATGAATTGTCCAGATAATACCAGCTTATTGCTTTAGATTTATCAAGGAGAAGACATATCCGACCAACTAAATGGACCTAAACTCGACCATATTAGCTTGTACGTTTGACTCAAGGCAAAAGTTCAGCAAATTGAACTTCATTATTGTTAGATTAAGCAGACAAATGATCAAACCAACAAACCCAACGATTAGAGCTTACCAAAATTAAAACTGAAGTAATTTACAAGTGCAATGAAATTTGAACTGTCAATTATACTCAATGATGTCACATATGGCAGGAGGACTAAGTGATAGTCTAAGTTCTGTTAGACTGCAGTTTTACTTGTTGAGTAGTTATGTGTGTTAGTTAGTAGCCTGAGTTAGTTAGAATTCGAATTAAATACGTGGCTTGCTGTTAGCCAAGTGTTAGGAATTACGGCTGTCATTAGCTGTAATGAGTGTATAAAAGCTACTCTATAACGAACCTGAAGGCATTGAATACAGAATTAACGAAATTTCTCTCTTTTCTCTCTTTTACTGTTTTCTTCTCGTTTTGTTCCGCTTAGTTCTTACGATCTAAGCTAAGTCAGGATCCAATACCTGACAAGATCACACAACTTGTCAAAGAGTGGCTTTGGGATTATGGACCGGCACGAGAGAGGATCTAAATGGAGCTTGCAGGTCCATCCGGGGCATCTGATGGTTCCGGTTTTGCCCTCGACTTGTACTTGGATGTATTTGGATATGCAGTCAAGGCAGAAGCAGTGGCTACATAGAGTGCCGTTGTTGAATTTTCGATTGGCTAGGGTCGGTTCAATGCATATTTCACAAGTGAAGCTCAGCACTTCTTGTTGCGGTTCGTTTTCGGTTGGTTGGTTCGCTTCATGGGCCTTCTATAGTCTGTTTCCCATTGTACTGAAAAGCTCAGACAATTCAACAATCTCCCATTTTCGATAATACTATAACATTGCACGATGAACATTGGCTTAGGATATATCACATTGCAGTACTAAGGCTCAGTTGTTGTTGTTGTATAAAATTATTTCAAAGCAATATTATATCTGTTATGAACCCCAAAGATTGGTTATACTAATACTGCTCCACTTTTCAGCCATTAAAAGAAGAAACGAAGAACAATGTCAATAGATGAAATCTTTGCTACATCAAATCTGTGAAATCTTTTAGGTAACTAAAGTGAACTCAACTAAACCTCAAATCCAAAAAAAAAAAAAAAACAAACCATAGACATTGTACATTTTAACCACCATTCAACAAATCACAAGCAAAACTCAACTATCCTCAAATCCAAACAAATCGGGTCCATACAAGTCAAGAAGAACATTATATTCTAAATTCTAATCAAGATATTTGGCAGAATACCTGTAAAACTTTCTCGAATGCAATAGTCAGAGTTTCAAGAGCTATCTGATAACTCCAGCAGTTCTGTTTAGGGAAATAATATCAGCTGACCCGAGATAGAAAACCTGTGGTTCTTCTGTCTAGCCATCATGTTTGTGATAACTAAGATTTGACCACAACAAATTTATGCAGAAAAAAAAAACAGAAATAAGATTAGAACTGATCAAATCGGGTCGTAAATGAAATGTGAGAATCAAACACGCAATATAGTAAAGAAAAAACTTGAGGTAAGCATGAATTCAACCCAGAATCATAACTTGTGTGTTCTTCTGGATCTCTCAAAGACTCAGAGTAACACAGATCACTCACATCAGAGTTTCAGATATCTTCAAATTATAAGAAGTCTACTATCATCCAGATGAAATCAAGCATAAATTATTATTTTTCTATTGTTGACTTGTAACATTTTCAAGCAGCCGAAAAGTGTCTTTAACCTATAAAAGTAGTTCAACAAACAAAAAGAGAGTATCCTAGTGATCAAAATAAGCAAGAAAATAGGAAAAGCTTTTAGCTCTAAAATTTGCACTCGGCAGCTTACAGTACAGACAATACAATCAAACAGGAGAATTCTCCTCTCTTGGTGACCAAACAGAAAAGAATGTCCCAAAACAAACACAAATGAAGCTCAAATTCAAGAAAGAAACAAAGAAAAAAAGGAAGCAGAAACATAATCAACCGACTTTGATCAAGAAATTCAAAATCATAATCGGAGAAGACAACTCAATAATTAGAAAGAAACTGACAGAGAAGTAAAAAAAAGAAGGCGCAATCAGAGATGAGAGAAGCTTACATTGAATGGAGAAATCGGAGAAAAATGTAAAGAGTGAAGTGAACAAGAGCGAGACAATCAGTTGGTTTGATATATACCAGCGTGGTACCGAGCAATTGTAATTAAATTAAATTGTGAAAAAAAAAAGAAATTCAGGAATTTGAATATCATTTAAAATATTTTATTATTATTTCTAAATTTATTTAAATTAATAAAGATAAAAGAATAATTTAAAAATTAATTTTTTTTATAAATATATAAATTTGTTTGTTAGCTTTTTTATGCACTCTTCTCTTCTGTCAATCTTCGTACCTTCTCAATTATACATTTCTCTTTCAGCTTATTATTATTCATTTAGCAATAACATTAGTTGTTAGACGTGTTTTTTATTTACTTGATTTATTGTTGTATGATCACTTTTTGTAGGAATTGCGTATTATCAATTAACTGGAGTATACATAAATTATCTGGACCGATTATATTGATTTTTAAGATTTCGAAACAATACAAAATCTAATATTAAATTTCCTTCACATTTTTAGTATAAATAATTAATTTATACAAATATATTATGATTCATTGCGGCCATTGTTAGTGGGTATGAATTGTTATGAAGGAACAATGTATCAATTACACTAATCCAAGTTGAAAAAAACTTTCTTAAGACAAATATGCCACTATTAATTATTAATTCACCAGCAATGAGCTACATTAATCTTGAAAAAACTGACCATGTATCAGCCATTTGAATATCGGGTAATATAAAATTCGATCATAAATGTTAATTAGACTTAAACATATTGGGATAACCAGCTCCAGATATCAAATCAAAGGAAACAAAAAAATATTAGCAAATGTATAATGATGCTGTAGAAATAAACTATCCTTTCCTTCAAGCTTTACAAAACCGAGAACTCCGTTGATTATTCAGTTGCAGCGACAGTTACAGCTTCGGATTCGGATTCAGATCCAGATTCGGATACAGATTCCGTTTCAGATTCAGATTCAGTTGTAGTCTGCATTTTGGAGCTCCAACACAACATTAAACCTGAAAGGATTTCCCGGTGTAAACGACTTCTTCAGGTTTTCAGCCTCTTGGATGGTTGTAACTTTGTTGTCCTTAACTTTCAGATTTTCCTGTTATTGCAAAAAAAAAAAAGAAAAAAAAAAGTAGCTTTTACTGCAGTTTCTGAGTACCATTTGTGCAGAGACTATGAAAAATGCCACACCTTTCTTATGTAATCTGCTACCGATGTACCGACTATTTCTTGTATTACAAAATTGGTGACTCGCTCTTCCCCGAGAATCTGCAGCATGAAATCCCTCGGCACCTGTTCAGATTATAACGCATCCAAACTTTCTAAACACTGTGAAAAGAGATTCTTTACAACGTCAAAGGAGAACCAACATCAAAATGCTGGATAAACATCGAAGCGACATTCTTGGCTAACTTTAGACATCAATTGGAGCGGTAAATTTACAGCTACAAGCTCTACAATACTAGGTTCTGCTGAATCAAATCATCCAGATTGCAACTTCATAGTTACTGAAACTGCTTAAAACATAAATGCCTGTGCTTGTGGTTTCATATTCATTTAGCCTATTTCTCCAAGATCACGTGAATTGGAGAATACATTCATCTTTTCCCATCAACTAAGTCAACAGGCAAATTGGATTTTTGAATATCAGCTCCTAAGCCCTAAGGCTGGCCTTTTGCATGCTTTTGTCTGATTCAAGGTTGTACAAATTTAAGATGTTATGAAACATAAAACAGTTTTTTGGGCCTGAAATTTGCTTAGCTATCTCATCTCATCTCATCTGAAGTAATGTTCATATATAGGAGTAGTTATGGTAGTACAACAAATAGACACAACACTATCAAAATTTCTCTGAATCTGAATGGAATGTAACCTCCTTTTTCTCTGCGAAATCCAGGAACTGGAGGTATCCGCCAAAATCTTACTAAAAACCCTTTCCGTCTCATTTCCGGGCAATTCCACCCTTATCTGAAAACACAACACTATCAAAATTTGAAATGACAAAGCATAAGCCTAATGCTCGTTTGAACCTGAATCTTGTCTTCTTCGCTGGACTCTACAGCTACTTCGACGTTTTTTAATTTGATTCCGCTATCTTTTGGATCTATAATTTCCATCTCGAAACCTAACAACCACCACAATTAGCTATATTAGAACTCTCGGTTACTAGAACTGAAGATAAGGTTTCAACCTGAGCCAACTGCAGACAACGGTCTGCACACATGTTGAGGAACTCGTCGTTTCCCTTTCAAATTAGAAGAGAAGATCATCCTCAAATCGGCAATGGGGACATTATTCCTTCTAGAAGAAACGTAACCGAACAAGCACGGGTTAATCGCCATTGATATTGATGCCATGTTTGTTTTGTTGTCCTGTAAATAATACAGAATATCCACCATTTGTAGAGACCAGTGAATTCGAATCGTCAAAAGAAACGACACCGTAACAAGCTCAAAGCATTTCATTGAAACGGTGCCGTTTTGAAATTGTTGCAGGTGATAACTGCAGACTGATACACCAGAGCCATTGATTTGAAGCGAGAGGAAGAAGAACGAAACAGAAGATAACAATGGAAGTAGCCGTTAACACCCTTATCCCGGGCTTAAACCCCAAGGTGAACTTCTCCCTTTCCTTTTCTATTTTGATTTTTCCCGCTAAATTGTTTCCTGTAAAGAATTTCGAATTCAACTATCAGTTTCAATGCTGAACCTGTTCACTGAGAATTGCCTACTGACTTTTGTTCTTGAACTTGAATTCAACTGGTATTTTTCTATAGCTCATTGATTTCATCATAGCAATCGTCAATTATGATTAATTTCTGTCTTTTGGATACTTCTTCTGTGCATTTTGTTTCACTCGAAAGGATGGTAATGGAGTCATTAAGAATGCTTTTTCCCCCTTTTTTTTCAAATGTGACAGTTAGTAAATCAGAAACAGAATCTAGAAGCCATCTTTCCGAATCTATCTTTCAAAAATTCATCGGTCTATCATCCAACAAGAGACAGAACTCAAGGTCATTTTGTGAGGTTAAGGTGAGTTTTTAGTCCTAACTAGTTGTTTACACCAATGGCAAAGTATGCAATGCATTGATTTTATTTGTTTATTACAGGAATAATCATAGATGTTTTTCACCAGTTTCAGCTGTACTATCAGGTCTTTCCCCAAATTTCTCCTCCATTGATAGTGATTTTTCGTTTCTTCTTGCCTTATTGAATTCAATGGATTTCCTCTATACTTGAAACAGGCACCCAAGATGTTGCGGTTTCCTCTTCTTCTACTCAGTTTGAGGATTTCTCAGTAACAGCTTCAAATACCGATAAAGATGGAGAACTTCGGGTATGAGCTAAATGTTCAGCTCCTTCACATAGTCTAGCACTCTAGCTAAGAATTCTATTAACTTTTCAGTTCACAACTTTCTTGAACAGGTCAGTGTAGAGGTATCAGGTGTTTGAAATAGAGCAGGTTTTAACGAGAATTTTGACAAAATGGTTGCTGCTGCACAACCAATTCCAGGTTTCCGAAGGTCCAAGGGAGGTATAATCTCTTAATTCCAGATCTTCTGTTATAAAACTGCTACATTTCACAATCTTTGATCTAGGAGGGAACTTACATGAATACTCCTATGGTCCATTGAACATTACATATTCTGATGGAATTTTTTTTATGGTGATTAGTATGGATTTTAGTTTTCAAAGAAAATATTATTTACTACAGTTGTGGGCTCCAGAAGTACAATACTGTTTCCCTTGTCGAGTTGTAGATAAAGGAGGAATTTTCGAATAGGGAAAGACAATTTTTTTCAAGACTGAAGAGGATGATATGCTGCCTTTTTCTAATCTCTTACTGCTGAGTTTTGCCTGAGGAGGATAGATTTTGTTTGTCTTTCTCCGGAAACGACAAATAAAGATGAAAGTATTCGTTGTATTTTTCTGAAATGTTGTCTGTTAAGTTTAAATGTAAGTCTGCTTTTATGCTGCAGTCATGCTTGGTGTTTACTCGTGTTGTGCACTCATTCTGTTAGGTTGTTCTTTTGTTTTTCTTCCTCTTTTTGTATATTTTTCTGACTATGTTTGCCGGTTGCTCTTCTTATGTTGATGGCTGTGGGAGTAACAGGAAAGACGCCTGATGTAAGTTTCTTAATTTTCATCTTTCCAGGGTCCTTATTATCAATACTACTCTTGAACCTATATTTGTATCTGTTTTTTGTAGATACCTCGAGACATTTTGTTAGAAATTCTTGGACCAACAAAGGTTTACAAGGAAGTGATCAAGAAACTGATAAACTCTACTGTGGCTGAGTATGTGGAAAAGGTATAGGATAATTAGTGTCCTGTAACTTATTTGATTTTCGTGTTCGTTGAGGATGACCGATTTTATATAGATTAATATTTTCCTGAAATATTTCTCGAGAGGTATTTTAATGAATTTGGTACCTTATTACATTCTGCAGGAAGGTTTGAAAGTGTGTAAAGACTTGAGAGTTGAGCAGAGCTTTGAAGATCTTGAAGACTTGTTTGAACTTGATGAAATTTTCAGCTTTGATGCTGTCATTAAGCTTCAACAGGATTAATGAACAGCATTTTGTAGTTTTCTAAGCTAACCAAAATTTTGTGTAATTTTCGTTTGGTATTTGCTTGCTACTTCTGGAACCGGGATTAACTTAGCTCTAAATAATCTCAAAAAGTAAATTCGGGAAAAAAAAATTAATAGATTACATGGGTTGGAGAACTTGACTTCAAAATATAAACTTCTTCTATAGTCGGTGTGATCTCTATATCATGTACATTGATTGTTTTTTTTTCTTGGCAGTAGAAAATTATATATAAGAAGTATTTTGCAGAGTGATTGAAGATTTGGATTCAGATCTTATAATACAAATGAAAAGTAAGTAGTACGAAAATTTGTGTGAATATAAGACTTTGATTTTATCCAATGACCACAAGTACAGGACTTGTTATTGTTACTTATTTTCCCTTCTTCCAGCAATAAAAGGTTTAAATAAATCACTTTTTTACCAAAAAAAGAAGTTAACGACATAATTATTTATTTGGTTAGTACAGTTTTGAAATTTTGAGATAGGAGTAAAAAAATTGAAACTTGTATAGAATCAGTGAGTTCACTTGTTGAGAAAAACAAAAGTAATCCAAAAACTTAATTTCATTCTTCACTTTCATTCATATTTATGGTATAATTTATTCTAATGTATAAAGTAAAACATCTATAAATGCATATGTTTGGGACTGAAAAAAATATTCATTTATCGAGATTATTAATTTATCAATAAATATATAAAATATTAATTTATATACGTTTTTATTAGTTCAGAAAGTATTTTATATTATGTGTCCTAGACTGGAAAAAAAAAAGAGATATTTGAATTAAAAATATTTAAACCAATTTTTAATAGAATTTAATTAGTTCATACATAGATATACATAAAACTAAAAAGCTTATCATTTACTTATTTATTATAGTATTCAAATCTTAGAAATATAAAAAATTTAGTGTAATATATTGTATATATGAAATTGTATTCGTATGTATAGAATATGAAAAAATTTTATGTTAACTATAAAAGAAAAAACTTAAATATCAACTATAGTTATTGGTTTTGTATTACTAGTGTAGAAATATATATAGATTGTAGGGACAAGGATAAAAATATACACTTTTTAACCTTTAATTTCATCTAACACTTTAAATAAACCTTTCATTCCAAAAACCACTTTCCAAACAACTTTTACTTTCAAAAACTACATTCCTCCCTTCCTTCCTCCCTTCATGCGTGGTCCCCTCCACCCTTCTCTCTAATTAATTATGTCATCACTGCATCAACACTTTTTTTTAATTTTTTTACCTTATTTTGCAATTATCTCAGAAACCGTTAATTTTTTTTATTTGCCACTTTAGAGTTTTTTGTTTGTCTCATTTTTATCTTCGAAACGCCATCCATTGTCATATACTTTTTTGAATATTTTTTTTTATTGCTCATTAACTGGTAGTTATCTAGTAGCCAACAAGCGAAACTGTGAATTCATAAAAACCGAATACTTTTTTGAATTTTTTTTATTGCTCATTAGCTGGTAGCTATTTGGTAGCTATCTGGTAACCAATGAGTGAAACTATGAATTCATAAAAATCGAATACTTTTTCGAATTTTTTTTTCGATTTGTTCATTAAGTGGTAGCTATCTAGTAGTCATCTGGTAACCAACGAGCAAAACTGTGAATTCATAAAAACCGAATACTTTTTCAATTTTTTTTCGATTGCTCATTAGCTGGTAGCTATCTGGTAACCAACGAGTGAAACTGTGAATTCATAAAAACCGAATACTTTTTCAATTTTTTTTCGATTGCTTATTATTTGGTAGCTATCTGGTAACCAACGAGCGAAACTGTGAATTCATAAAAACCGAATACTTTTTCAAATTCACAAAAAGGCCAATAAATTTGGATTGA
>CAOJBJ013562424.1:0-14781 GCA_948291685.1 Euphorbia celastroides | reverse complement strand
TTAAAGTTTTTCCTTTTAATTTTACAGGTTCCTCTTCGATTGATTAAGTGGATTTTCAAGTCGAACTAGAAGGCTTGCTTTATCAGCTTACCATATTGATTTAGCAATTACAGTAGTTTTATCGTTAATGACTAGGAGTTTCAGCTCTATTGACAGTTAGAAGGATTTTAATAGTTCTCTGTTTACTAGCAATTAGTCTGTATGAAGATGTGACTATACATTAATATCTCTATGTAAGTTTTTCTATGGATCAGTATGAGGTTATTAGCTTTAATTAGAATTTTTTAATATTACCTTTGTTTTTGATGTAAACATATATAATTGTGATATAATCAAATTGGAGATGAAAGTGGATGATGAAAGTTGGCATAATAATGGATATGAAAGAAATAAAGACAGTGGCCCATAACAATTTGGTTTTTATCAAACCAAATTAAACCAAACCTAATTTAATTCAGTTTGAACCGAACCGAACCAAAACTATTAGGTTTGGTATTAGGTTCTATGATATTTGTTAGTTGGTTTTAGGTTTGTTTTAATTCGGTTTGGTTTTCAAACCGAACCGAGGTTTGCTCTCCCCTGGCGGAACCGGCCTCTTTTCCCCCTACAAGATGGGCAAATTCGACCTTTCTCACAGGTCCGTTGCTTCTTCTTTTTTTCATTCTTTTGATTTTCCGGCGATCGGAGATAGATCGGTGAGGGTATTTTGGTCATTTCGTACAGGGTGGTGCTGGCTCCGATGACCCGATGCCGGGCTTTGAATGGGATCCCGAACGCCGCCTTAGTCAGCTATTACTTGCAGCGGTCAACGCCCGGCGGCTTTCTCATTACTGAGGGCACCATGATTTCCCCTTCTGCCCCTGGGTGAGCTGTTTATTTACGTTTTTGCCACTGTAAAATATAGCTGTGGGTCCTTTTTTGCACTTCCGTTTTCGGTGGCTAAGCCACTTGCGTGTTAACGGGTTTGATTCAATTGTTATTTGTTAACTCTTTAATGAATGCTTTTCAAAAAAAAAAAAAAAATGTCTATAATGAGTTAAATAATACAAAAATCAGAGTAATTGTGGGAACTACCAAAAAAAAAAAAATACTAATAACCCAACTTAAGTGAAGTTTTATTGCATGAAAAGGTCTTTGTTTATTTTTAATTTGTAGAAATTCACTGGCTTACTAAAAGGTTACCCCTCGCATGTCAATGCTTTTAACTTTCTAACGACCTGATTGTCTCTATTCAACCAGAAACTACATTCAAATAATAAATTAGTACACTTTTTTGCAAGTTACATATTTTTTATCCCAATGAACTGATTATTACATTCAACTATGCTGTTTTGGCTCTCGAATCTCCCAAGGCACATGTTGTAACTTGTAAGTGTATTGTCATTGAATAGCTATTTGCATAAGGACATATGTAGGGTCTGTTTAGATAGTTGTCCTAAGAGTTGGTCTTACAAATTTTTTATATAATATTATATTTTGATTTGGCTAAATGTATAGTTAGTCCTATGAATTTGTCCCAAATTTTAAGCCAGCACGCTGAACTTTGAAAATTGACAAATAACCATCCAAACTTCATCAAAACAACAACGAATCAGCTATGCTCCTACGACTTTTGTCATTTAGTCATCTCATGCTGACGTACCACACTCCGTATAAGACACGTGGGTCTGACTTTGACCATTCGGAGTGTGTCACATCAGCATGAGATGGTTATTTGTCAATTTTAATGAAGTTTGGATGGTTATTTATCAATTTTCAAAGTTCAGCGTGTTGATTGAAAACTTGAGACAAATTTATATGGCTAACTATGCATTTAGCCTTTTGAATTTGAATAATGTGTTTTGGTTCATACTGATAAATTGTGAACAACTAAAATTATTTTTCCAAAACTATAATTTTCTGCACGTAAGAAAAACGTGAAATGGGAATTTTTAAGGACAACAGTATCAAGATGAGAAAGAATCCCAAATTGAGCTATAGTAATTAAAATAGACTTATTGCTTGGTGTTTGGTATGGAATATGTTAAAAAAGTGTTGGCTACATGGTAGGGATGATTAATGTGTCTGTAACACTGTTGTCTAATTTTTGGTGCAGTTGTGGGACATGAGAGTGCTTTATTTCCTATCAAAAATAATTTATTGCTTTAGCTTTAGTGCTGACTTGACAGTTGACAAATAATGGTTGTCTGTGAGCAAACAGTGTACCCCAAACCCAAACATGTATCAGAAAATTCGAGTGTTGCTCTTTCTTTTTTCTGTTCAAATTATGTGCACTTCTATGAAGTGTTTTAGATGTTTTGCATATAATTTTTTGATGCTTGTGAGTTATAAGTTATATAGGATACTTACGAGTAGACTTATATAAGGCTGTAATCGTTTATTTGTTGGAAGCTATAGGCTACTTTTTTGTATGTAGCTTATTTAGACAGAATACACATGACTTCCAGAACTTTTACAAAGTTGCATATCCTTCGGTACATTTTGCATTTGTCACACTAGTATTTCCCTTATATTGCCTTAGGCCCTGGTCACGTCCATTTGGTTCAATTCAGTTAAGTTAAGTTAAGTTCAGGTCACGTCCATTAATTTTAATTGAAAAAGTAATGTAAACAAATTAAGTTAAGTTCAGGTTTTAAAAGTTGAAGAGAACAGTGCCTTAATCTTACTATGACATTCTATTTTATTATATCTTCTATATCACAAAAGATTGGTGTTATGTCTTAAATCTTTCAAAATTCAAGTTGAAATTCTTTTAAAGAGAAACCTTTCCTGTTACTTTTTAGATATAGCTATAATGTATTGTACATTGTGAATGATTAATCCTATGGCTGGAAACCTCACATATTGGATCGAGTAAGGTTAATTTTATCTAAAAATGAATGCCATGTCTACAAATTTGAAAGAAAGTGACATAGTAATGAATACGGGGAGGGAGGTCATTGTAAGACAAACCAATAGTACGGATGTAAATAATATTTGTATCACACATGTAGGTACTAGTGCATTTGATCAAAACTAGAACTGTATGTTTCACAACTAGAAGCTTATCATCTTGAACTATTATAGCTAATTATTATTGTTAATTGATTAGGTTAAATTGTTAAAACCAGGTTTCCTCCTGTGCCTGGAATATACTCAGATGAACAAGTAGAAGCATGGAAAAAGGTGGTGGATGCAGTTCATCTCAAAGGCGGCATTATCTTTTGCCAACTGTGGCACTTTGGCCGTGCATCTCATCCGGGTATTTTCCTAACTCCTTAAGCCCATTTGATGTGATTTCTGCTTTTGTTTCATACAAAGGACCTGTTTGGTAGCTGTTGTCCCTAAAAGTTGGTCTCACAAACTATTCATATAACAACATACTTCGGATTTGGGCAGTACATTTTGGTCATTCGTACTAATAAAACTGGACTGCCAAAAACTAAAATTTACCTAAAACAATTTTGGTAGTTCTCAATTTGTTAGTACGAATGACCAAACTGTGCTGTCTAAATCTAAAATATGACATTATAGGAAAAAGCTTCAGGATATAACTTTTGAGAAAAACAGGCCCAAAATAATTTTTAGAAGCCTAGTTACCTCAATTCCTGTTTAGATTTTGAAGTGTATATGGATTTGACACACTGAGGTTGTAAAAATGTAACTGATTTTTTAATTCTGATTTTGTTTTGATAAATTAGTTTATCAACCTGGTGGAGCGCCACCTGTATCATCAACGAGGAAACCGATTTCAAACAGGTGGCGAATTCTGATGCCAGATGGCAGCCACGCCAAGTGCCCAAATCCCAGGCCCTTGGAAACTTCTGAAATACAGCAAATAGTAGAGGACTATCGCCAGTCTGCAGTAAATGCCATACGAGCAGGTTAGTACTATGATTGTGCATACAACTTGTTAAGATGTAATTGCCCCATCTGTCTTTAGCAAAATTATCAATTTATCCCTAAATGTCACGTGTCAAATTCTGGTTGGAGAGAGAAAAATGACATTTCTAAAATGTCAAGAAACTTAGAAGCTGACACGTGGCATTAAAACCGAAGGAGGAAAACAAGTACTCTTTTATAAGTTGAGATGATTCATGAGACTTTTTTAAAGTTACAATATCTTATTTGTGCTAGCTCAAAGGCTTATGTACTTTTTTGGGCCATGAGAGCTTTTAGTTTTAAGAATTACAATTTAATCCCTTAACCTCTTCACCTATCTTTAATAGATGTTCCACTTGGTCTATGGTTAAAAGGTTGGGGTAATTTTGAGAGTTAATAGTAATTTCTTATGAAGTAGAATTTCAACGAATTTCATCTCATGTAATACACATTCAAACCAGTGGATGTACCACTTGATTATAGTAGAATTGGTTACTATGATGCACTTGGACAAGAAGACATATGATGTCTTGATTCTTATGACTGAAAGTAAATAATATCTTTATGGTGTGATTTAATATATAACACGCAGGCTTTGATGGAATCGAGATCCACGGGGCTCACGGCTACCTAATCGACCAGTTCCTCAAAGACGGGATCAATGACCGGACCGACGAATACGGCGGCTCAGTAGCCAACCGGTGCCGCTTCCTACTCCAAATCCTCCAATCCGTGGTTGCAGCCATCGGCGCAGACAGAGTCGGGTTTAGAATGTCCCCCTCGATGGACCACCTCGACGCGATGGACTCCGATCCCCGCACTCTTGGCCTCGCAGTGATCGAAACAAACTTCAACAAACCATTGGCTCGAAAGTCTCTTATCTCCACGTGATGCAGCCGTGCTACACCGCCTACGGCCAGACTGAGGCGGGCAGGCAGGGCACGGAGGAGGAGGAGGCCGAGCTTATGAGGACGTGGCGGAGGGCCTACGAGGGGACTTTTATGTGCAGCGGCGGGTTCACTAGAGAGCTCGGGATTGAGGCCGTGGCCCAAAACGATGCAGACTT
Source organism: Euphorbia celastroides (assembly GCA_948291685.1). Lineage (NCBI taxonomy): Eukaryota > Viridiplantae > Streptophyta > Magnoliopsida > Malpighiales > Euphorbiaceae > Euphorbia > Euphorbia celastroides. Next base: position 9,854 of record CAOJBJ013562424.1, on the reverse strand, counting down.
GGTCTCGTACGGGCGGCTCTTTATTTCGAACCCGGATTTGGTGTTGAGATTGAAGGTCAATGTGCCGTTGAATAAGTATGTAAGGAAGACTTTTTATACCCAGGATCCGGTTGTTGGGTACACGGACTACCCGTTTTTGAACGGCGTGGGGGAAAATCAGGCTGTTTCGTGACTTTGAATGTGACCGGGTTTAAGTTTATGTATGTGTTATGTGTTGTAATGGGTTATGGGATTGTGTGAAGTTGTGTTGATAAATGGTATAAAGGGTATTGAACCTCTTATACCTTTGCCGTAATATTGAAAATTAGATATCTAGTGTTTGCCTATGAAAATCTTATCTCTTTTTTTTTTGTTATCTTTTTGGCCATTTTTTCTGATATTTCTGTAGATTTTTTTATTTATCGGAATGCCGTTGAAATTGGGGAATTCATGATATTCACACAAATTTTCAATGGACACCAAGAGATAAGAGAAGACTTTGCAGAGAAATTGTTGCAGAGAATTAGCTGTAGAAAATGTCATGTTATACATTACATTCAAAAATGTCTATGCCCCAAAAATTTATAATTTCTCCCGTTGGCCCCATACTTAACAATGGACCACAATTCTTTTTGCATAATTTGCAGTTTGATTTCTCTGAATTGATACATTAATACATGTATTCTAGTTGATTATCTAGTTCACCGAAACTTTACTCTGACTAAATTTAGATCTGACCCAAGCTATGCATTTGTCTGTGCTGGATTACTCCCCCAGTGAAATTTTTCAAGGGCTTGAACTACATTAATATATGTATTTAGATGTTAATTAAATGGGGTACTTAAAACTGCAACTAACTTAGAGTCGCTATATGTGCATTTTTTGTCAAACCAATGGCTTTCAACTTTCATGTTTTCAACTGTTTGATAGTTCCATTAGTTTAAACAAGGATAGGTTCTCTGATGTGATGTGAAAAGTTGTTTAAACAGAAATCTAGTATAAAACAAGCAGATTTTAGTACTTAAGTTGTTTACATTGACTAGTTTGAAAGATATATTATGTGACTTTTTTTAATATACTTTGATTCTTTCAAATTAAAGAATATGATTGAAACATGTTATTGTTTGATTAAGTTCTAGTTGCACATGTATAAATCATTCAAATAATTGCTCACCTATTAGTAGTATTTTTTGCATGAGAAAACATAGTTCTTGTTATCCTGGTTTATAAATAGTTTCTTTATACGACGTTAAATTCATTATCACTGATCACTAGTAGAGAAACGTGCTACAACATCATCTCATTGAAATCGGTTCACGAAAAAATCAAGACAAAAAATTTCTTTTGAGAATTGTTGTAGCACAATCTAAACACGCATTATCCCCCTCTATAACATCAACTTTCCTCTAAAAACCGATGCCATTTAGCATCGGTTTGCAACCCCTGTATTTTGGACTTAACATCTCCCACATCACACCGGCGATATTGCAGATAAAAAATCGATGAAACAGTCCATTTATGCACTTGTGGGAGGACCATTGTATGTCCTCTACTTTTGGGTCAACTTTCCTAGAAAGCACGAGAGATCAAATTTTTAGAAAAGCAGGCAGAAAACAATTTTGAAACATTTGCATAGTGATTCAAAAATACACCCTAAAAAGATATTTCAAATTAAATCTCTTCCTTCTCAAAAAAGAGAATTCTTGTATGTATCCCATATAAATAGCAAGATCACATGATACATCAACTTGTTATGTGTCGTCTCCAATATTTCCAACAAGGTTTCTCCAATGCATGTGAAATATTTTGTACGTATATGCATGGGCACATTAACTACCATCACAAAACCCTAAAAAATTATCCCTCTTTCTCCTCTATATAAACCCATCAAATAATCTCCAACCCTTTGCCCTAATTCCATATTCAAATATCAAAATGATTCTCCCAATCTTCTTCATCCTCTTTCCTCCTCCTTCGCTGCAGTGCAGGACTTCTGTGTCGCAGACCTGAAAGGCCCAGAAGGCCCCACAGGGTTCAACTGCAAGAAGCCTGCATTGGTCACAGAAAAAGACTTCGTCTACTTGGGACTGGGCACCCCCGCTAAGCAGATACCCCTAATCAAGGCCACCGTCACCCCAACATTCGTGGACTAGTTTCCAGGGCTCAACAGTCTTGGGATTTTCATGGCGCGGTTGGACTTAGCCGCTGGTGGAGTTATCCCAATGCACACTCACCCCGGTGCTTCTGAGGTTCTCGTGGTTGTTTCGGGTACCATTTGCGCCGGGTTCATTTCCTCGTCTAATACGGTTTACTTCACCACTCTTAAACCGGGGGATATCATGGTGTTTCCTCAAGGGTTGCTTCATTTTCAGATCAATTCTGGCAATGGCTCGGCTCTTGGATATGTTAGCTTTAGTAGTGCAAGACCCGGACTTCAGATTTTGGATTTTTCGCTTTTCGGAAACGAGCTCCCTACCGAAATTTTGGCAAAAACTACTTTCCTTGATCCTGCTCAGATTAAGAAGCTTAAGGGTGTCCTTGGTGGAACTAACTAAGCTTCTTTGAGGGTGTTTGTTGTGCTTTAATGTCCATTTTTTTTGTATGTTTGAGTTGCAATGTTGATTTGGTTAAGAGAGTCTAGTTAGTGTTGGTTGAAATTTCAGTCTTTGGATATTTGTGAGAATTATGTACAAGGCACATTTGCTCTTTCTGTTGAATGTTTTGCCAATAAATTTTTTTATCTGAGTTTCGTTGTGTTTATAGTTGTTTTCTGATGCTCCGAAACTGTTGTCCGACTGCTTTTTTGTACCAATCGTTCTCGCATATTTTTCCAATACGATAAAATGTTTGTTGATGTACATTGTTCGGTGGATACAAGTTTTTCGTACGAGGGAATGCTTGTTAGCAATTTATGGAGATACGTTATCTATTGCTACAAATATGTGGTCTTAAATTCTCTTTCAATTAAGGTAATGTTTATGTCATGTAACAATGCTGACATAGATATTAAAAGTATTCTATTATTTATTCTTATATCTTCGGGTTATCTCATAAAAATATTTTATCGAGTTACCATGATCGGTCATTCACTTAATAGCTCCAAAGTAATAATTTTTTTTTTTGGAAAAACTCCAAAGTAATAAAATTTATTACTTTTTTCTTGAAATTCATGCATCCATGTCACGTTTTTTTTTGGTATTTATTTGCAAGTATCTATGTTGAGATATTTTTTTTTGCATAAGTACATTTTTCTACAAGTACCTAAATTTATTAATATATTGACAATAATTTAGAATTTTTTTTATTTAATACCTCACCTTGAAAGTACTACACATCATAAACAAATTTGAGTTATACTCAAAAGTATAATGTTGAGCTTTTTACACCATTTTTTAAATGAGGGGAAAAAATTCTGCTTAATACTATGACAATTTCTTAAAATTAATTTATTATTTATTAATTCATTATCCAAATTCTTATGCAAAATATTACTGTAAATTCATAATTAAAGCCGTAAATAATTATAAGGTTATGGCATCTATTCAAATCAGCTTCCAAATTTTAACAGAACGGATTTTGGGATATCTCGAGAACAAATTATGGTAGGATTATCTTTATCATCATTTACGTTTCTTATTTTCCTAGCGAATATGGTATTTCACCACGAAAAATTAATTCAAATATTTTCACCATATAAATCATAAATGCAAACGTGAACATATTAAAAAATCCCACCCTATATAAACCTCACAAACTACTAAATCCCACACATCATCATCATCATTCAACAAAGAAAATGATTATTTTGATTTTCGTCATCCTCTCTCTCTTCTCTCTCCCGTCCCACGCAGTGCAAGACATCTGCGTGGCAGACACATCAGTACAAGGACGAAATGGATACAACTGCAAGAAACCATCATATGTCACTGTCAATGACTTCATGTTTTCGGGGCTAGCCACCCCGACCAACATTTCAACCCTAACAAAATCGTCTTTTACCCCCGCAAACGTGGCCCAACTTCCAGGGCTAAACGGGCTTGGAGTTTCGGTTGCTCGGGTAGATTTGCAAGTCGGGGGAGTTTTTCCACTCCATGCACACCCCGGGGCTACAGAGGTTCTTATTCTTGTTTCGGGGACGGTCAATGCTGGTTTTATCTCAGGGGAAAATGTGGTTTACTCTGCAAATCTCAAGGCCGGAGATGTGTTTGTTTATCCACAAGGGTTTTTGCATTATGCTGTTAATATAGGGAAAACTCCGGTTGTTGGATATGTTGGTTTTGGTAGTGACAGTCCTGGCCTTCAAGTGTTGGATTTGGCTCTTTTTGGCAACGGTTTGCCGACGGATTTACTGACGAAAATTAGTTTTCTTGACGCTGCTCAGATTAAGAAGCTTAAGGGTGTTTTTGGTGGCACTTATAATTAGATAATACTTTTTTCAGAAATATTTCTGTTGCCATTGTTTTTCTCGTTTGTCTTGAGTTAGAAATAATTAAATTTTTATTGGAGGTCAATTTTATGTGAGGGCTATTCCGCAAGCTTGAGAAAAATATAGAGAAAAGTTAGAAAATTTTTCTATTTGTAATACAAGCCTTTATATATGTTGACGTAGTTAGGGTTATGTTTTCGTAACAAACAGAAAAACATACAGAATAAAGTGCAATTAATTCACTAAAAATAAAACTATGTGAATTTGAAGAGCTATGTGACATTTTTTTGGGAAACTTGATGCGTCGCACAATATAGTATAATGCTCTTGCCGTTATTTTTTGTTAACTTTTAAAATTTTTCTAAAAAAGCAATAGAAAAGTGTATAACACCATTGAAATTACTAATTTATTCTTACACTTTATACTTATGATTTCATGAATATATAATTAATATATGGGTAAATAAGAGAAACATCTGTAAAAAACATTATCAACTTAAACCTGGATAAATAAAATAGAACAATTCGAAAAAGGTATAGAAACACTGAATACGGAAATCCTTATTGGAAGACTTGCGCACCAAAATTAGGTGCCTTATTTAAATCAAATTTGGATTTAGTCGAAGGCAAACACCAATAAACCACATGGAAAAAAGAGGAATAGAGGAAATAACTTTTGCCTGGTAAAATTCGACCGTTTTCATAAAATATATTGTTTCTATAAACTAATTATATGATCCACTTTTCACAAATAGAATAGCCCGAACGGTCGACATAGTAATAATTTTATCGATTCGACTAGCAAATTAATACATGTTAACCACAAACATGTGATAAGACTGTTAGGAATAAATCAATTATTATGTGTTTAATAAATTTAGTGGTTGTGTGTGCTTAATAAATTTAGTGATTGTATTTGTCTTGGGGTGGCACCGAAATTTGGTGTTTGGAATTAGTTAGTAGCTAAGTTAATTACTTAAGCTTATTAATTACTACTTCTTTGTATTGCCTCTATATAAAGACTATTGTATTACCCAGTTTAATCATCTCATTCCATTCCAAAATTACTTCCTCTTCTCATTTCCTTTTTACTCCGTCAGGTCTTATTTAATAGACGCTTTAACCTTTTGATTTTGGTTCTTTTTAATAGACATGTTACATTTTTCAATATCATTTTTGTTGCTTTTTCCTAGTCTACCCTTGTATTAATTAGGAGAGAGGTTAAATATTATTGAAATTTAAGTAAATCATTAAGAAGAAAGAGAATAATGTGGAGGATAGATTAGTCATTTTGGTGAAGTAATAAATGTATTATTGGTTTTGATAATTTTAGCCAAAACGTCTATTAAATAAAACCAGAGAGAGTAATTTTCTGCATACTTAATGTATTTAGAGTGCTCCAATTTGTTAACAATGGTACCAGAGCCACAAGATTCTCGGTGTTTTGAGCAAAAGCAGTAGCTTTTTATGAGGTTTAAATTATTGTCAATGGCAACTGACAACTTTTTTCAACCTGCGATTCCTCGCTTTGATGACCACTATGATCATTGGAGCATGTTGATGGAGAATTTCCTAAGATCGAAGGAGTACTGGCAAGTCATTTATGATGGAATTTTGGTGTCGGGAAATGGAGCAGCTCTAACCGATGCACAGAAAATAGAGAATGATGCGTTGAAATTGAAGGATCTCAAAGCCAAGAATTACTTATTCCAGGTTATTGATAGTTCAATCTTGGAGACTATCTTATGCAAAGATACCTCTATGTAAATTTGAGGTTCTATGAAGAAGAAATATGAAGGCTCAGCAAGAGTCAAGCGTGCACAACTTCAAGCCTTGAGGCGAGATTTCGAGTACCTACAAATGAAGGAAGGAGAGTCTATTACAATTTATTTTGGAAGAACAATGGAAATCACCAATAAGATGCGCTTCCATGGTGAGAAAATGGATGATGTCATCATTGTTGAAAAGATTTTGCGCTCTTTAACTCCGAGGTTTGATTATGTCGTATGTTCTATTGAAGAATCAAAGGACATTGACAATTTCTCTCTTGATGAATTGCAAAGCTCTTTAATTGTCCATGAACAAAAGATGAACTGAAGTTCAAGTTTAGAAGAACAAGCTTTGAAGGCTTCTATCTCTACCCACTTCTCAATTTCTAGAGGAAGGGGTAGGGGCAGAGGAAGAGGCGAACAAAGTAGAGATGACAGAAGGCATTTCAAGCACAATGATGGACAAATGCAGAGCAATGACAAAGGGAGAGATCAATATTTTGATAAATCAAAGGTAAAATGCTTCGAATGTCACAAATTTGGCCACTATCAATGGGAATGTCGCACCAAGCCTCCTGTTGACAGGAAGAAAGAGGAGAAAGAAAATTTTATAGAGAATCAAGAGATCGAAACGCTATTGATGACCGTTCAAACTAATGAGGAACCTTTTTCTGAATCTTGGTTCGTCGATACGGGCTGCAATAATCACATGTGTGGTAACAAGTCTCTTTTCTCTCATTTAGATGAAAGTTTTCATTCAAATGTCAGTTTTGGTGACAAATCAAAAGTTAAAGTAATGGGAAAAGGTGATATTAAAATTAAAACAAGAAATGGTTTTGTTGAAACTATTTCTAATGTGTTTTATGTTTCCGACTTGAAGTGAAATTTCTTAAGTGTTGGCTAGCTGCAGGAAAAGGGATACATAATAACAATTCAAAATGGAGATTGTGAAATTTTTGATCCCGTAAGGGGTGGCATTGCAAATGTTCAAATGAGTGCAAACAGGTTGTTCCCACTAAAGTTGCACGTGGCTCAAACATGTTTGGTGGCTGAAGCAAAGGATCTAACATGGCTTTGGCACTTTCGATATGGTCATTTGAATTTTGGCGGACTGAAAACATTGGAGAAGAAGAATATAGTGACAAGACTTCCACCACTTGACATACCTTCTCAAGTTTGTGAAGATTGTGTTGTTAGCAAACAACATCGTATCGCATTTCTAAAAGGAAACTCATGGGGAGCTAAGAAACCACTGGAGTTAGTTCACACGAACATTTGTGGCCCCATAAATCCAGCGTCAAATGGGGTAAACGTTATTTTATAATGTTCATTGATGATTATACTCGAAAAATATGGGTGTATTTTTTGCAGACTAAGTCAGAAGCTTTTGGGGCTTTTAAAACACCAATAAAAATGCATTTTATTCCCTTTTCATCAAGTTTCTTTCTATTCTCATCTGGAACGTGGGCATATGCGATACATCCAAATATTCTGAAATGATCTACTGATGGTCGTTTTTCCCTCCATGCTTCCTCCGGTGTCATGTTTTTCACTGCAAATGTGGGACTTCGGTTCAAAATATGAATGCTCCGATTAACTGCTTCTGGCCAAAAAGTTTTTGGAACACCGCTGCTACGTAGTAAGCTTCGCACCATATTCATAATTGTGCGATTCTTCCTCTCACTGACTCCATTTTGTTGTGACGAATAAGCTGCTGTAAGTTGTCTCCTTATTCCACGAGTCTCACAAAAATTCACAAATTCATGTGAGGTGTACTCTCCTCCATGATTTGAACGAAGAACTTTGATTAGATTGCCAACCTCCTTCTCAAAAAATAATTTAAATCTTTTAAAAGCCTCAAAAGCTTCTGACTTAGTCTGCAAAAAATACACGGAAAACGACCACCTCTAGATCATTTCAGAATATTTGGGTGTATTGCATATGCCCACATTCCAAATGACAATAGAAAGAAACTTGATGACAAGGGAGTAAAATGCATTTTTATTGGTGTTAGTGAGCATTCAAAAGATTATAAGCTATATAATCCTAATACCAAAAAACTTGTGATTAGTCGTGATGTTGTTTTTTTTATGAGAATTAGGTTTGGTCCAGATTAACTACCAATGATCCAATTTCAATTCCTACCATCTTTGATGAAGAAAGTGGCGAGCATGAAGTAGAGCCTGTGGAACAGCATGTTCCTAAAAATATCGTCCATACAAATGAGCAAATTGAGCCAAACATGAATGAACAAAATGAAGTATCTCATTCTCGGCGAGCTCGAAAAAGGCCAACATGGATGATAGACTATGAGGTGGATGAAGTTGATCAACATGAAGATCCATTAACCTATTTTGCATTGTTTGCAGACTATGATCCTTTTTCATTTGAAGAAGCTGTTAAAGATCCAAAATGGCAAAATGCCATGGACGAAGAAATGAAATCCATAATAACACATGGGAGTTAGTAGAGCTTCCAAAGGGACAAAAATCCATTGGAGTAAAATAAGTTTACAAAACAAAGTTGAACAAGGATGGTGGTATTGACAAGTACAAGGCCCGACTTGTGGTCAAAGGGTACAAGCAAGAATTTGGAGTTGACTACAAAGAGGTATTTGCTCCAGTTGTGAGGATGGATACAATTCGTTTAGTGATAGCCATGGCTGCTCAAAAGTCTTGACCCATTTATCAAATTAGCTTTTCTACATGGGGAGCTGCAAGAAGAAGTGTACGTTGACATGTGAGGAAAGGAAGCAAAGGAAAGGTATATAAATTGAAAAAGGCTCTATATGGACTAAAACAAGCTCCACGAGATTGGTATAGTCGTATTGATGCCTATTTTAGTAAAGCTGGTTTTCAAAAATGTCCATATGAGCATACTTTATTCATTAAACTTGGTGATAATGGTTCTATGATTGTTGTGCGCTTATATGTTGATGATTTGATATATACCCGGAATTATGCAACCATGTTTGATGCATTCAAACGGAGTATGATGACTGAATTTGATATGAGTGATTTGGGACTAATGCATTATTTTCTTGGTATTGAAGTTACACAATCAGAAGCTGGTATATTTCTTTCGCAAAAAAATATGTCCATGAAATTTTGGACAGGTTCAACATGAAGAATTGTAATTTAGTTTTCACTCCAACTGAAGTCGGGTTGAAATTGGTAAAAGAGGAAGGAGGAAAGAAGGTAGACGACACCTTGTACAAGTAAATTGTTGGAAGTTTGATGTATCTTACTTCAACTAGACCTGACATCATGTATGGTGTTAGTTTGATCAGTCGCTACATGGAGAATCCTACTGAAAACCCCTTCTCTGCTGCAAAAAGAATATTTCTTTACTTGAAAGGCACTGTTAATTTCAGAATTTTTTTATGCAGCAAACGTAAATGGAAAGTTGATTGGTTTCTCTGATAGTGATTTTGCAGGTGACTTGAATGATAGGAAAATTACATCTGGATTTGTTTTCTCTATGGGTTCCAGTGTTGTATCATAGTCATCAAAGAAACAACAGATTGTTACTTTGTCTACTACAGAGGCAGAGTTTGTAGCAGCTGCGTACTGCGCCTGTCAAGCCATTTGGTTGAAGAGATTGTTCGAAACACTTCAAATTAAACAAGAAGGTTCTATAACAATATTTTGTGATAACATCTCAATAATAAAACTCTTCAA
>CAOJBJ013559921.1:0-10941 GCA_948291685.1 Euphorbia celastroides | reverse complement strand
TTATGAATAATGTTGCTGCGGTAGGTCCTGAAGCTGGAAGTGCAGACGGTCGAAACAAAAAAGTTTCGTCATTTCTGTTTCATCCGTTTTTGCCCCTTGTTCTCTCCATTCAACAGACCATGTTCTTGCAACCGACACTTAATATCCACTTCCGCTGATAATAATATGTCCTCCCAGTTACTGTTTGGTTGATGAGATTTGCAGTACCATCCAGTTTCCGCTAGTTGCAGACAAGAGACGAAGATTTTAAATGCTCAAATAGTTGCAGCTGAAGACTCTAGTTTCATGTATGGAAGCAGTTGAATAAATGCCAAGAGATCCATAGCAGCAAACTTGAGTCATGCATAACAAAAATGGCCTATTCTCTCTCTCACAACAGTGTTGGCTGTAGAATATTTTGAATTTGGATGTGGTTTCGGTTGTGTATCAGGTAGAAATGAAGATTCGAACACACGTTCAGTTGAGACTGCCTTTCAATTGTATTGAGGATGAAAAATAGAAATATGAGAAAAGAGGCAACTGGAAAGAAAGCCGTAAGTCAATAAGAATATGAAAGGAATAAGGCAGCAAACAAGCAGGGTTATGAGAGAGGTCTGTTTGTTTTGTCAATTGCTGTACAAGTTGTTGTATTTATATTCCCATTCAACTAGGTTTCCCTTTTGAATAGCCAAGCTTCTGTCAATTTCATCTTCAAGCTTTACGCATGCTATAGAAACTGAGCTTCAATGGTGGGACTGATGAAGCTCCTGCTTGGTACTCAAGTTGTATTCAATAACAGACATATGGTCAAATGAGAGATTAAATCAATGATTCAAAAGCTACCAAAATATTGGTTTGGTTTCGGCTTTGTATGGCCTTCAAACAAAATTGCTAAAAGAACAACGAGAGTCGAATTTAGACTTAAAGGTGACACTTGCTAAGGCTAACAAAGCAACAACAAGCAATTCGTTTAAAGTCTTCTAGGTTGTTTTTGTTGAAAGCTCGAATTTGAAAATTATTTTACAACATTTTTTGCTATTTTCAACGTATTAGTATAAAAGATCAAAATATGTGGTTATATGAAAAGTTTAAGATCAAGTTTCTAGGGACAGCAAATGTTGTAACAATCCCATAGAACACTAGATTAAGTCTTGTTGAGGGTATAATTACTTTTTAATTTCCAGGCAATTGTTGTTAGCCTTTAAAATATTGAACAATTTTGCTTTTCTTTTTGTTGAAAAGAGGTCTAAGATAGAAGAAACAAGGGTAGAATGCCAAATTAACATGACTACTTACAAGATTATAATAATGAATTTTTTCCACTGAAGAATTTGAAACAGCAAAAGCGGGTTTATTTGAGACTGAAAAGCACAGTTAAAAAAAAGGAACAGTGTTGTTGAGTTCATTTCAAGAATGTCTTTGAAAAAGCACAAAAGCAATTACATTGTCTATGTAAATCCCAGACATAATTAATGCCTTGCACCACTCCACCCTCATTTATCCACACTAGTCTCTTCTTCTTCTTCTTCTTCAACAAAATGGGTCAAACTTCTTCCTGTTCTTCTTCTTGCAGGCAAACAGATTCAATCCTAACAATTACCCGAAATGGCATCTTTGAGGATCTCACTCTGTCTCTTCCCGATGAATGCTTGGCCTCTGTGTTCTCCAATTTGTGTTGCAGTGACATAAATTCCTGCTCTGTAGTTTGCAAGAGATGGAATCTCGTTGATTCCAAATCAAGACACAGACTTGTTCTCTTTTGTCCCTCTCAAATCTCTCCTCATATCCTTTCTCTGTTCACCCGTTTCAGTTGTGTCTCAGTTCTCTCCCTTAAATGCTCCCGCAAGCATCTCAGCATTGACGACACTGCCTTCTCCAAAATCCCAACTTTACTCCTTTCTCTCAACAAACTCAAAATCAAAGGCTGTGTTGACATTTCTGACGACGGGTTGATCACATTTGCCTCTCAAAGCTCTCCCCTTGGCCTCTCTAAAGCTTCCTTTGCATCTTGCAGCTTTGGTGCTCAATCTCTAATCTCTCTCTTAACCAACTCTCCTTCTCTCAGAAGCCTTACCCTCAAGCGAATGCGAAATCTCGATGCACACAACACGCCATTGGCAATGTCAAAAACATCAAACATCCAGCGCCTCTGCCTAAAAGACATTCACAATGATCCCATTTTCATCCCTCTGCTGGCCTCCTGCTCCAAGGCCCTGAATACTCTCATAGTCTGCAGGAGCTCGGGGAACTGGGACAAAGTTCTGCAGAGTCTGGAGACAAAAACCGGCATTACCCAGATTCAAATGGAGAATGTGCAAATGGGTGATGTTGGGCTCGTTGCTGTCTCTTCCGCCTGCCCTCGCCTTGAAGTTCTGCAGCTCACTCGAACCAGTGACTGCACCGATGAGGGGCTATCAGCTGTAGCCAATTCCTGCAAGAATCTGAGGAAACTGCACATTGATGCCTGGAGCCGGTTCGGGGGCAGGACTATCGGCGACTCCGGGGTTTCATCTGTGGCTAGAAACTGCTCCAATTTGCAGGAATTGGTGCTAATGGGGGTTCCGGTACTCGGTTCTTCGCTTTCCCTTTTGGCGGGTAGTTGCAGGAACCTGGAAAGACTGGCCCTTTGTAACACGGAAACTGTGGGGGATTTGGAGATGGCGTTGATCGGGGAGAAGTTCACAGCACTGAAGAAGCTGTGCATAAAGAATTGCCCCATCTCTGAAAAGGGGATAGAAGCCATTGGAGAAGGGTGCCCGAATTTGGTGAAGCTCAAAGTGAAGAGGTGCAGAGGGATAAGTGAAATGAGTGTGAGGGAAGTGAGACTCAAGAGGAGTTGGGTTGTGGTGTCAGTGGATTCAGGGTCTATGGTCTCTAATGTAATCGAACAGCAACAAGAAGAAGCAACTACTAATAGCACAACAAGAACATCTAGCACTGCAAGTACACAGGTTGTGTGCAGAAGCAATACAGCAGAGTTCCTGAGGTCTACATTTCAAACTGCATTTCAAATTCAGTCAAGGAGGACTCCTAATTAATCAAATATGGATCCCATCCATTTGTTTCGTTTTTGTAATTCGAGTGTGCTTCATATGTGTTTGCTAGTTTCAAAGAAACATGCTACCACACAGTTTTTGGGTTCCTGCTCTCTGTCACTTTTGTGGTTTTGTTCGTTTTCTTAGGCTTCACTCTACGTATCGTATACTTATCCGAATTTGGAAATATATGAAGCTTTATCATGATGCAAAACCGGGTTTTATTTGAAGCTTTGAAGATGTTCTCTTACATTTCTTCTGTTGTTTCGGATTGTAACTCTTTTCTTCTTGTGTGTTTAGCTTAGTCCCCAGAGACGGTACCCGTACGAGGCATTCAGGTTTGGATGTTGTCTTCTCGGCCTCCTCTTGGAGAGTATATTAAAAGCTGGGCTTTTTTCACCTCACTCTCATTTAAAAAGTTTTAGATTTAATTTACAATGCATTCTTAAGTTATAATTGTGTACCCATTCTTAAGTTATAATTGTTTACAATGCATGGAAGTTTTCAACTACATGGACTAGTCCAATTTCAAAAAGTCACAACAATACATGTAACAACTCATTAACCATACGCAACACAAGTCACAATTTCCTTTTAAAGAGGAGTATGAACAATATCAACATGTCACACTCGAGATATTTCTTTCTTACCTTCTTTATGTACTTGAGCAAAAAAAAAGAAAAATATTATTCGGGGAGTTTGGAAACTTAATGAAGAAAAAATGATTTGATTTTGGTTGGTAAATAGGAAAGACATTTTCAAATAAAAATTTAAATTTATGATATTACAAAATAAAAAAATTAAAAATCAAAAGGTTTGACTCCAGCAAGAAAAATTAAATAAAACAAATTTATTAGATTTAGTAAACGCTTCTCTTCCTCTTCATCTTCTTTCTGCGCGTTCAGCTCAATTCGATTGATTTGTGTAGAGCTATATGATTGATTGAAATTGGGAGATTGTTGTAAGTATTTATTATGAGTGGGCACGCTGTTGCAGGTGCTTCTGGCACCTCCAATCGCATCTCTTTCTTCCAGAGGATCAAGGTTTTGCTTCCCTTTCTTCATCTTTTTCATTTTGACTACTGCTTTTGTAGCTGATACTTGAGTTTTGATGGTGTTTGTAGAGCGCCTGCTTTGATTCGTCGACCCCGGACTCTGGGAAAGGGAGAAGTAAATCATCGAGTAAACGGATGTCTCATGGATTTCAATTGGTCGAAGGAAAATCCGGTCACGATATGGAAGATTACCATGTCGCCGAGTACCGCAAAATCAAGAATCACGAACTTGGATTATTTGCCATCTTTGATGGCCATCTTGGCGATCGTGTTCCTAGTTATTTGAGAGACAACCTTTTCATGAACATTCTTCAAGAGGTGAAGATATTGCTATTCGCCTTTGACTGCTTTCGTTTAATTCATCCCTGTTCATTGTCAATTGTTTCCCTTGATTCTCTACACAGCCAAACTTCTGGGAAGATCCTGAAAGTGCAATTAAGAACGCATATCGCAACACTGACAAGTTTATATTAGAGAATTCTAAGAACTTGGGACCTGGTGGCTCCACTGCTGTTACTGCTATTGTAATTGACGGCAGGGACTTGTGGGTTGCTAATGTTGGTGATTCAAGAGCTGTTGTTTGTGAGAGGGGTTCTGCTAATCAGCTTACTGTTGACCATGAGCCCCATACTGAACGGAAAAGGATTCAGAAACAGGGTGGCTTTGTCACTACCCTTCCTGGTAATCTATTTTCCTGTTGCTTGCTAGAACGGACGAGCTTTTAGTAGTGTAGCAGTTGTGCTAATTGTGGAGGTTTTAACTCCTTCTGGACTGAATTACTGATTAAACATTCCAGGAGATGTACCCAGGGTTAACGGTCAACTCGCAGTTGCAAGAGCTTTCGGAGATCAAAGTCTTAAAGCGCATTTGAGCTCGGAACCTGATGTAAGACATGTGCCCATTGATTCAACTATGGAGTTTGTTATACTAGCAAGCGATGGTTTGTGGAAGGTCAGTTATAATCACCCCTCACAAGTGGTTAGCTTTTGTGCCATGTTGACATCTGTTTCGCTTACTTATTTTCTGTTGATATTGTGGATGAACTAGAGTTGTTCTTCATCTAAATGAAGGGTCAAATTTAATATCCTTCTCCCTGCCTTGCATATGCATATATTGTCATAGTTGTCTTATAAAGTGAGGGATTGGCCTAGAAAATACTTGGTGATACTAATTTTTTTTCTATACTATGCTTTTACTATTTGTTGAGCTAACATTTAGTTCCTTATGATGATTGGGGACTGTCATAGAAGAAGCCTGAAACCATGGAGAAATTAATGATGTTTACAATAAGTTAAAAGCTATCGGCCATAATTTACATTACACTTGTTGATAGTAAAACTACATTGGAAGCAAACTAGGTTATATAATAGTTATTTATGTTAGCTTTTGCGTGTTAGTCTTTGATCTACAGTAATCTGAACATAGATTTGACTAGGAAGGAACAAGTAGCGGGGCAAAAATTATACAGGAAATTCTCTCTTTTAGTTTCATTGGTTAGCTTTTATCTGTCCTACCACACAGGATTTCTCCGAAGTTTCTTTTTATTTTATAGAACTCAGTGTGCAGTATGAACCCTGCATGAGTGCAGGATGCTTCGTTCACCAAGCTGCCCTGTTTTTGGTTTAGCTATGTCTAATTTTTTAGAATTGCTTTTTCTTATTGGAACATGTATTTTCTACCATTTCAAGTATGAAAATTGGGTGAGAACTGACGACCTTTTTGAGTTTTGTGAGTTTGTGTTCTCTCCAGATAGGTAGTCAAAGAATTTATTTATGTTGCATTATCTTATATATTTGGTTGGAGAAGAGACTAAGGATCTTCATGTTCTAGAAGTTATATCCACAAGCTATTATGGGATTATTTTCTAAAAATTTCTTTATGCAGTGCCAACTTCAAGGCAGTTATACAATTAAAGGATATGCAATATGATTCAAAGGTTATCTGTTACTACATACACTGGCATACTGTATAAAAAATGGTTTAATTATAGTTCAAGAAGTCATTTGCATGTGCTGGTGGAGTGGTATGGGTATCACTTGTAAAATGAATATCCTTGGGGGTAAAACTCGGGACTCCGAAATAATAGAATGAGTCAAAATGTTTCCTTCATTTCTTTATGGTGTAGGTTTCTTCCTTGTTTGTTATGCAGAATGTTCAATAAATTTCATAAGCTCAGATTTATTTCACCGTTTATATGTTTGATTCTCCTTTTTGGCCTCATTTTTTAAGTTCTAACAAAGAAAGCTAAGACTATTTTTTGTTCCTATATTCTATAGCAAAATCTGATTGTTAGAATTGCCAATATTCTTGTCTTTCTTTAGTTCTTATCCTAATCATAGCGTTTTACTTGAGAAAGTTATGAGTGATATAATGAATTGAAAATCCATACTAGAAGCTGTTCTTTTTCACTATAACAAATAAAGAAGAATTCTGGAAGCATATCGTCCCCTTATACTATGTTGATTTCTTAGCATAGCTGTAACCATGGAGATCATGGATGGTCTAGAGCTTCTCTCAGGTGTTGAATGATGATCAAAAGGGGGAGATGTTATGAAAAATTGATACTTTCTTTTTCATTTGAACTTGTAATGAATCAGATTTATAATGGTGATGGGCATCATTTGTATGATCAGGTCATGCAAAATCAAGAGGCGGTGGAATTGGTAAAGAACATAAAGGACCCACAGGCGGCTGCAAAGAGATTAACAAGTGAGGCACTTGCAAGAAAGAGTAAGGACGATATATCGTGCATTGTGATCCGCTTTGGATGATTATGCAATCAACGGTACAATTTAAGTGGAGATGAAAGCCGGTGGAGCATTGAGCATTCTTTTTGAAAATGGGGCAAGGGGATTAAGATATACATACCGGTATATGATTGCTTATTAGGGGGTGTATGCAACCTTATGAGGTGAATTCTTTCTCATCTGACCAAATTGAGGATTTTCATTAAAAAAAAATTTATTAGTCTGAATCTGTGTATAGGTTATGAGGGTGCTTACTGTGTAATATATGTGTTGGTTGTGGGTATAGTAGGCTCATATCGTTGTCCCATGGTGTTGTTCTCGTTACTTGGTCTAATAGTTCTCACTTGCATACTCAACTTAGATTCATTTATGACTCGTTTTGTCCATAGAATACAGTGAAAATGGAATAGCTCCCTATTTGCTATTCATTCTCCAATACTATAGTGTTAAATTTTGTGACCACAACTTGTCGCTCATGGAATAGCTTGGAGGAGCATAACTTCTTATTATCTATTCATTTTCCAGTAAACTGTCTAGTAATAATCATCCCATAGTATTGTACTTGTTACTTGGCCTAATAGTTTTCACTTGCAAACACATCTTAGCTTCATGTATGACTTGTTTGGTGGATATAGTTATAGTGAAGATACAACTCCCTGTTTTCTTTTCATTCTTCTAAAATAAATCAAGAAGAGAATGATTTTGACTGTATATTTCATTATTAGAAAAGTGCAGAATATATACAAATACAATTATCAATCTCAGCCTATAATTCAGCTATGATATCTCCTATTTACAGAAACAAATATAACAGCAAAAGGGAAAGATAATTGCAATCAATATAATGGATACTTTCCTTTATACCAATTGATATTTTCCTTTATACTCCCCCTCAAGTTGGTGTGTGTATGTTCTGAACACCCAACTTGCTTCTCAAGAACTGTAATTGTTCACGTCCTAACGCCTTTGTGAATATGTCTGCTAATTGTAATCGTGTAGGAACATATTGTGTTTTGATCAGCCCTGATTGTACCTTCTCTCGAACAATATGACAATCTATTTTGATGTGTTTCGTTCTTTCATGAAAAACAGGATTTGCTGTTATGTGTAATGCTGCTTGATTATCACAAAACAAAGATGTCGGCCCTCCTTGATTAACTCTTAAGTCACCAAGTAAGTAATGAATCCATGTCAACTCAAGGCATGTATTTGCCATGGATCTGTATTCTGCTTCTGCTGAAGATCTGGATACATTTGTCTGCTTCTTAGACTTCCATGATATTAAAGAATTTCCCAAAAATATGCAATAACCTGAAATTGAGCGTAGAGTTGTTCGGTAACCTGCCCAACCAATTTCAGATCAGTCTCACGTGGCAATAATAGGCCTTGCCCGCGAGTACCTTTAACATACCTTAGAACCCGTAAGGCTGCTTCCCAATGTGGCTTTCTCGGTTCATGCATGTATTGAGACAATGTGCGCACTGAATAAACGATATCCGGTCTCGTTACTGTTAAATAGATAAGTCGACCAAGCAATTGTCTATATTTTGTTGGATCATGTAATTTTTCTCCGTCCGTGAGAGTTAATTTAACATTTTGTTCCATTGGAAAGCTCTCTGGCCGTGAACCTGCAAGTCCTTCATCTTCCAAGATATCTAGCGCATATTTGCGTTGCGACATGAAAATACCCTTTTTAGAATGAGAAAATTCTATACCCAAAAAATAACCAAGTTTTCCCAGATATCAAAAATTTCTTGAGTAAAAACTCCTTAAGGGCCATGATTTCTTGCATGCTATTTCCGCTCACAAGGACATCGTCTACATAAATAAGTACTGCAGTAAAGGATGTACCATGTTTAGTAAATAAGGAATAGTCAGCCTTTGATTGTTTGAAACCTACAGATTCCAAAGCACTTGAAAATGTAGAAAACCAATTACGATAATTTTTATTTGGTTGAGGTGGTAATGGATTAGACGATTCTGATGAAGGTAAATTTTGTGATGGAGAGGTGGAATTAATGACTAAAGGCTGATAATTTTGGTGAGATAAAGATGATGTAGAAAGGTGAAGAAGAATTTGATGTAATAGGTGGTTCAAATATCTTTGATTCTGTTTCAGAAGAAAAAGGCAATAAAGGGAAATTATGTTCCATTAAATTAGGAGAAGATTGGGATAATTTATTATTGTTTGAAGACATAAAGGGAAATATATCCTCTTGAAAGTAAACATCTCTACTAACAAGGAATGTTTGAGTAGATAGGTCATATAATTTATAACCTTTCTTACCATGAGAATATCACTGAATAGCACGCGGATCAAATTTTGCTTTTGGGTGAACATTTGTTGCATAACATTGGCAACCAAAGATTCGTAAATGATCAAGTGGGGCTGGTTTTTTGTAGAGCTTTTCGTATGGTGATTGGTTTGATAAAATTGGAGTTGGAAGCCGGTTAATTAAGTACACAGCTGTAAGAAAACATTCCTCCTAAAATATTAGAGGTACATTTGATTGAAAAAACAAAGAACGAGCCACATTTAGTATATGGCAGTGTTTGCGTTCCACTACTCCATTTTGTTGTGGAGTAAGTATTTTGGAACTCGATACCTTGATTTAGAAGGAAATTTCGTAAAGGTTGAAATTCACTTCCATTGTCAGTACGAATGACTTTCTTTCACGGAAGAGTTAAATTGAGTTTTTGCAAACTGAATAAATTTGATAAGAAAATCGGATGTTACTGATTTTTGTTTCATAAGAGATGGAACTTTATGAGGTCCCCAAACATCACACTGTAAATAATTTGAATGGAACCTTGGTTGAAATAGAGCTTGTTGGAAAAGGTAATCTTGTTTGTTTGGCAAGAGGACAAATATTATAATTATTGTGAAATGATACTGGATCTTTATTGATTGGTAATGAAGATGAAATTAATTTGAAACGAGAAAAAGAAAGATGCCCAAATCGGGACTATTTGAAACTTGAAAGCAAGATGGAGAAGAAGAATTTTGCATCATGTAATAGAGTCCTCCATGTTGTTTACCCGAGCCGATCATCTTCCCCGTCGTTAAGTCCTGCAAAATACACGAGTCAGGGAAAAGGATGACACAACAATTAAGGTCTTTTGTAATTTTGCCTGCCGATATTAAGTTTAAATGAAAAGTGGGAACACACAGGACATCTTTTAGTGTTATATCCTGGTTGAAAATCATGTTGCCGGTATGAGTAATTGGTGCAGATGTGCCATTTGGTAGATTTACTACATGAGAGAAAGGTGGTTTATTTTTTGATAATAGGGAAGGGTGTGATGTCATATGGTCAGTGGCACCGCTATCTAAAATCCAAGAATTGGCATGAGACATGGATGCTGAAAACAAACTTGCTGCATTCGTATAAATATCACTATTACCAGATAATGCCTTGGCCACTTGTTGAAGATATTCAGGAGAAAAATTCATGTGGAAATTATTAGCCGAGGACTGTGGCTTGCTACGTGTGCCTCGATTCCATTGTGTCTGCTTGTTTTTCCCGTTTTTAATTCTACAGCGATCCTCCGTGTGTCCATGCTTGCCACAAAAGTTGCAATAGTATTTCATAATTTTCGATTGCAAGTGAATGGATCCTGATAATTTTCGATTGCAAGTGAATGTTTTGATTGCAACTTTCGATCCTCCGTTGAAGTCTGTCCAAACTTGGTGTGCTGTTTTGGCATGAACAACACCCTCCGCCAAGTCTGGCTCTAAGAATGAGTAAACCACGAAAGTATTAGGCTGTTACATTGATTCCATAATGCGAAATCTGTTGGTTTTTCTTTTGGAGACGGAGCTTTTAACAATTTGTTCTTTGTGTTGGACCAGTCTCGCTGATGCCTAAAGCATCGCTGAAGGAACAACTCGCTGAAGGTCGTTTTGCTCTGGCGTAAAGGAACTCTCAGCGAAAGAAGTCACGCAATGAAGCATTTTGGAAAAGGTCACTGAGAAGAAATGCCGTTGATAAGGACATAAGCGCTGACACAAAAAGTTAGTTTTGTCTTATGTCCAGCTGTCCACTTCCGACAAGAAGTACATCGCATTTCATGCGGTCTGAAAAAAAGACAAGCGCGCATTTAATGCATTCTGAAAAAGTGGGAG
>CAOJBJ013559249.1:0-10360 GCA_948291685.1 Euphorbia celastroides | reverse complement strand
CAAGCAAGAACTTGATGATTGACGTCTTCAAAATCGTTAGTTGGAGATTATGAAAAATAAGTTGCAATTTTTTTTAAGTCTTGTCAAGGGACATGATTGTCTTGCTACAGTAGCAAGTTTAGTTTGTTTGTGTTGTCGTGTCTTGTCCGATGTTTTAACACCATGCTATTGTTTCTTTTTTTAAGATAGTCTATGTTTTCAGTCTGCGAATCATGTTGTAGCTAGTACAATAGATTCGTTGACATGTAGGGGACTTGTCCACCTTGAATTAGAGCTGTAATCATTTCTGATTTGATTTTATAGACTATATTCTCCAGTAAAAAAAACACATAATTTCAGTGACAAATTTTAATTAAATCGGAAGTCAAATAGTAACACTTTTTGCCATTAATGGGAAACAAAGTTTGCATTAAAAACTAGCTAACTATACCATTGTGAAGATCATAATCAATTTTTTGTTGTTTTTAATAAATTGAGTCATAAAATATGAAGTTAGAACAATATGTCAAAATTGATTTGCTTAATTTATTTACATCATTTTCAAGCTTTATTCACTTTTAAGCATACTTTTAAAATCCAATAACATATGTGGAATGCGACTTGGTGCTTAGAATAATAGGTTAGCCACAAAATTACAATAACATATGCCGAATAGAGTATGTGGTAGCAAGCTAGTCGGAACTGGTTTTATCATATTGTGTAGCAGTATAAGAGCTTTTTTTTATAGTAGTGAAAAAACTTCACTATAAATTATATCCGCAGGCAATTTTTGCAAAGCTTATTCTGATTTTCGTATAAAGACCAATACCAGTGCAAGCAAGCATACTCTAATGTATTTCCTGATTATAAGATTAGGGTTATATGACTACCATATTCCAGTAAAATACTTTCACAATTCTCCATCACTTAAAATACTACATTAGAAAAAATGCAAACCATCCTTGTTTGTATTTTTACAAAATTTACAATTTGTAATCATATTATTTTGTTTCATTTTTGTCATAAAAAAACATTCACTAAGAGACTCACACATCATTATTAAATGTGAAATCTGAATAAAATCTGAATGTAATTAAAGCAAAGTTCTACAGAACCAAATTGAAAAAAAAAAAAAGACTTATTAGTTGGAACAAGAAATGATATAAATGTCCTACGTAAATACAAGTGTGACAAAAACAAGCCATGGTTCATAATACAGCCACAAAAACAATAAATGAAACTTTACTGAAAGAATGATTTGTTGATGATACTATTTACTAATCCCCACTAACTTTACTCTCTCTTCTATAAATTACAGCTTTAATCACCCAAAGTTGTAGCACTAGGATTGATAGTATAGCTAACAGCCAACTTCCCTCAACCCCACCATTATTTCTTCTTTTTCTTCTCTACCCATTTCTTCTCTCCATCCAGTCCCATTTCCTCCCATAAAGTTTTGATCTTTACCCAATTTCATTGCGTTAATCTTCAGTCTAATGTTCACCGGCGATTGGGTTCTGCTCTTTCTCTTCCTTGCCTCTTTCCCGGCCTCAATTTCGGGTCTTTCCCACCCGGACCCGAATGTCCAGTCATTCCTCCCCACCTCATCGCCGCCGGCGACAATTCCGGCTTTCCCGGAGCAATCCAATGTAGAGGGATGCAAATTGAATCTCCCAGATGAGCTTTTTCACGGCATACAAGGTGCTTGTGGAAATGCCCCAATGAGGGGGAAACTGCAGAAGAGCCGGTGTTGCCCTGTTTTGGCGGCGTGGCTGTACTCCGCCTACTCCGCCACCGCGCTCGGCGGTGCCACGGCTCAAGCGGTGGTCGGCCGGTCTCCCTCCTATGACCTCCCAATGCTGCCGGATGACTCGGAGACTTGTGTGGATGGGTTGGGAAAGGCGCTGAGAGCTAAGGGAGTTGAATTGGTTAAGCCAAACGAGACTTGTGATGTTGTGTATTGCTATTGTGGAATTAGATTGCATCCTCTTACTTGCTCTGATGCTTTTTCAACTAATGAAAAGGGTAAGCTTGTTGGGGATAAAAGGGTGAAGAGATTGGAGAGAGATTGCTTGAGTAGTAGCTCTAATGTAAAGCAATTTTCGGGTCTTGGTGGCTGTTCTAAGTGCTTTAACACATTGTATTCTGTAAGTTATCCTCTTTCAATTCTGGGTTTTTTTTTTCTTTGTGTTGTTTGGATTCATTGTATAAAGTTCCAACTTTCCTAATTTCTCTAATCAATTTATCCAAGTTTCCAATTTTATCAATTGGACTTCATTTATTTGTTATTATGCCATTTCAATGGCTCAATTTATGGTAGTTTTTGTTTACTAAGTAGAGTTTTGTGGTCCTGAGAATCATTGTTTAGAAATAGAATCTTGATTTGAAAGATCCATGGCTGTAAAGTTTTTTGAAGAGTTGTGTTTTATACCATTTGGTATAATGGTATTGATTCTTATGCATTGTGTTTCTGTTTCTTTTCTGTGCTCTTTTCTTATTGGTTAGGAAATTCTGTTCTCTCTGTTTTATAGGTAGCTGAAGTATTTTATAGATGAATTTGCATTGCACTCCATTGATGAATTGTGAAGGAATAACCTAAGGTTGTTATAGTTCTATATTAGTTGGTACGAGGAAACTCTACCTTATTAAATAATTCAACAGACTGCTTGGGAAAAATCATTAATGATTTCTTATTTATGTCTCTTTGATTGAAAGATTCTTTCTCTAACTATATGCATTGCTTCATTTTTAAGTTTCTGTTGCAATTTTTTCTATTAGGTTTTGTCTTAAAGAGAATAATTTGAAGGTTGAATGAAATAGATTCATGTACTTGATTCCACTAGTGAAAGTTGCTCTTATTATGTTGTTAGCATTGTTCAAACTGTTGCTGAAAACCGAGAAAATGACAAAATTCAATAACGAAGGCAAAGAGGGCCTAGCTTTGGTTTTGCCTAATGCTGCAAATGGTAGCAAAACGCAACTACAAATGGCTATAAGTTAATCAAATTTGAGTCATTTGAATCAATAAACATGTGTTGTTGAGTACAGTTTGATAATAACAATTTGAATTGAATGCAGCTTAACAACAAGAAAGCTTTGAATTCAAGCAAATCAGGAGACAGGACCACCAAAATGCACAACAAAGATTGCCAGCTGATGGGTCTCACTTGGCTTCTAGCCAAGAATCGGACGGCTTACATTCACACCGTTTCTGCAGTTTTGAGGGCCATAATGATGAATAAAGGCGCCTCTGATCCCCGATCTTGTGCTCTCAATAGCGATGGGATGCCCCTGGCCGTTGATTCGACTGAAATCTCTAACAATTCGGTGTTAATAGTCAATCATGTATCGGTTTATCTCTCTGTTGTTTGCTTGTTACATGTTGTGTTTAGTGTACCGTTTAGTAGAATTTAGAGGAGCTACTTGTATCATTTTTTGTTCATTGGCTTTCTGTTGTTAATGTCATGTTTTCTAGTCAATGTGAGTAGTAGATTTATTTTTAATGAATTTCTATTGGAATTTTATTTGGATGTGCAATTATGGTATGTTTATTAGTGTAATTAATTAATTCAACTTATACTAAATAATTATCAACGTTATTAAAACCGGACTGACCGGACGGTTCAAAACTGAAATCCGACAATGAGTCCAGTGCAATTGGAAAAATAATGGTTTAAGATAATGCATAATGAATTGAGTATTTATTTAAATAATATATATTTATGTATAAATTATATTTAATAGATGACTATTTTATAAATTTTATAAAACATGATAGGTTGAACCGGTTAAACTGCAAGCTGTTATTGCTGCCGGTTTGATTCTGGTCCAGTTTCAACGACATGGATCATTATAACAGTATAGTTCAACTTTTACCAACTAATTATACTAATAAATTTTAGTTTATACTAAGTTAAGGAGCAATAATGGCCTTAATTAGCCACCTTTTTGACTGGTATTCCTATAATAATATCTCATCTTGGGTATGAAATATGTAAAGATAATCTAATGATAGAATTTTGTTTGCTATTTATTAGACCTCAATATTTTTTTTATTTGGTATCTAAACTATTAAAATTGTATATGCACATTCCGCATACATAAAATTTACCAGATGATGTGACATCTGTGTTACTTTACTAAACTACCTCCACTTGCTTTCTAGAATATGAAAATTGAGGAAATTTTAAGGTAATTTTCTTTATTATAAAATATGTTTATTTTACTTTTTTTTATCATTATTATAAAGTATATTTACTTTGCTTTTTTCTATTATTGGATGAGTAAGCTTCATACTTACAATTAAAAATTCTCTAAAAATTTAACGCTTAAGTTCCATTATAGATGGAATATATGCATTACTAAGGACAATAGGAAGTGAAGTATAAAAGGACATGCAAGTGATATACAACTGGATAATATAGGAATTTATGTTGTCATTGTACATGCAAGTTCCAACCCTCCTATATGTTAAAAAAAAAGTCGCTTATCATGTTGTTCACATTCATATGTGTCACTCATGTATTATCTCTATTTTCAAAATATGTGATTTTTTAGTCTTTTTATTTTATTTTAAGTATCTTTTTATATTTTCAATGCATTCTTTTATTAATAATCTCTAATTTACCTTTACATCAATTATAAGAGATGTTGTGTGCTGATGAAATTATGTGTTAGTAATTAAGAAGAGATGAATTTTAATATAAAAAGTTATGGGATAATTTAGTCATTTCAATGGTGTAAAATTTTTATTGATATTGATAAAAATTTCAAAAAGTCACTTATTTTGGAATAAAAAGAGTATTATTTATTAAATAAAGTATCAATTTAGAGTTGAATGTGTTGTTTTAACCATAAATAACAATTTTATGAGTCAATACTAATAAGATTAAGATCATACTTCTTTCTCTCTTGGTTACTCATGTGGAGTTATGAATAGGTCAAGTTATTTTGAGATTAAGGTCACATTTGATTCAGTTATTACTTTTTATTGTTGCCATCGCTATTCATGATTAACGATAGTTTTTACGTTAAATCTATCGGGATCCCCTGAACTTGTCCACTTTTTTTGTCAAGTATCTCTGAACTCGCCCTGAACTTTCTAAAAGTTTCTCTCGCCCCTTTCAAAAAACTTTCAAAAGTTTCTCTCACCCCCTTAGTGCCACGTGTCGACTTCTGATTGGTTTGACTTTTCAAACATTTCATCCAATCAAAAGTTGACACGTCATATCCATAAGGTGAAAGACACGGTATATAAAGTTCAGGGGGTGAAAGAAACTTTTGAAAATTCAGAGGTGCCGAACAAAAAAATGGACAAGTTCAGAAGAGTCCGGATACATTTGGCCTAGTTTTAATTACAATTGGTAACCCCTTTTTTTCTCCAATCGACAAAATTGATATTGTTTGAAGGAAATGGTAAAAACCCATTATTTACAAGTTCACAAGCAAGGGTGAAAAGACATTTAATCTTCCGACTATGAAAACATACTTATAAACTTTTCGCCGTTGGATACTATATCCATCATTATTTAGAAATTAGCCCATGATCAAACGAACACAAATATGACTTACTTTTTTGTAAAAAGTAAACCGGTTTTTTTGTAGTCAATTTGCGTCATTCTTTATTTGGCAATCCATTTTGAGGTGAGTGTCCCCATGACAAGAATATCACAATGTACAAATACATAAATTTCATATGATGCACAAAAAGTTTTGAGCCCAAAATTAAATAGGGAAATACAGTTGTAGTGGGCATCACCTGCATGTGCTCTGTCTAATTTTTGGGACAATTAAATTCTGGCTAAGGTATAATGTTTGTGTTTTTTTGGCAAATTAAAAAAATACTTTGTGTTTTGACTCGTTAATAAAAAAGGTATGTGTTATTATTTTTTTCAAAAAAGGGTTTGTGTTTTACGCCATTAACAATTAAGAGATTTTCAATCAATTTACTATTCAATTCTGTTATTTGTTAAGAGTATTTTTGGGTTTTAATAACTTTAAATTGATTTTAATTTATAAGTATGAGATTAGGTTATAAGCTATTAAAGTTAATATGTGGCATTTACAAAAATGCCTTTGATAAATTAACAGAAATGAACAGCTTATAAACGGAAATCCCTTAATTATTAATGGTGTAAAACACAGACCATTTTTTTAAAAAAAATTAATAACATAGACCCTTTTTTATTAGTGAGTAAAAATACAAGACATGTTTTTTGTAATTTACCTTTTTTTATAATATAAGTTCAACAGAAGATCTATTCAAATGTCAACATCTTATTAAAAATATGCAAACTTTATCTTATATCTATTTGTGTGTTTTTTGAGAACCACATCTATTCAAATGACAATCTATCTTTTAGTATGCAGCACTTATACATTTATATATTTATCATATAAGTGACAGGTCAGGCCACTAGCATACAATTGTATGGCATTAGCTTGTTTAGAGTTATTGTTAAAAATTTGCGTTCCAGTTGTTAGTTATTTTTTTTTGACGGTTTTTAGGATTTAACTGATAAAAGAGGTGGAAAATTGGGCATGTAGTTGAAAACTGCTCCTAATGCTTCGTTTTCGGCCAAATAAAAAATTATTTGTACTACTTTTGAATAATGTCAACAAGAATTTTAATGAAGGACACTAGCTACGAACTTAGCTTACAATTCTTCTACCGAGTAAGGTCTAGAGCTACCTGTAAAAGAAAAGTGGTTAGAAATGGTTAGTCACAATTCTAACAAAGTGTCTCTAATGCTTAAATTAGTTATTTATTGAAGAAAAATGGAAATTAGTGAAGATTGTAAAAATGATGTAGCTAACGAATGGCTCATATACTATTTATACTTCAATTTTAGAAATAATTGTGTATGTTATCTATCTTTCTATATTCGGGTGTCATTTTTCAAAATATTTAGTGCAACGTAACTAGTGTGAGACTTGCGTTTGATGGGTCAGATGGTCTTAACGAGCCTTACGTTGTGATTTGGCCCGACCACCGCCCCGCTAAACTATACGACTTTTAAGTCAGTTTGGTTTGAGACAATAAACTTCAACTTTAAAGAAGTATCAAATGGATCTTATCTAATAAGCATTACCGACCAAAACATGTTATTTAAGATCAAGTCCAATCATTCTCTACAATTGGAAATTCTCCAAAATAGGGGATGAATACGAAGAAAATGGAAGTTCAACCATTTCTTATATAGTATTTTCCAAATTTGGAGTTCTCATTTATAGGGAATAAATCCATTCTTCATTTTCGGGAATGAATTAAAATAATAATACTTCTTGTTTTTTTATTGTTTTTAATTTTGTTTTTTTTATTTATTTGTTAGATTTAATAGTAAAGTAATATTATTTTAATGAAAATTTGAATTAAAGAAGGGAAAATGAGATAAATAGATAGATAAAAATACTGTAAATCCTGTAAAATGAGGTATGAGAAATGAAAAATAGGAAAAACCGTTTAACTTTCTGTTAATTTTTTAAAAGAATAGACTGGGCTTTAGTTGGGCCATTATTGCGCACGATCAGCCCAGCCCTGCCCACCAGTGTGCCTTCGTCTTTACCAGCAAAAGAAAAATAGTAATTTGATTTCAGATAGTAATGTGCCATTCTATCAGAGTTCTTCTTAATCGTTATTTGTAGAAATTTTTACCGCTAGTTTAATGTGATTGTGTGGTTGTTCATCAAAACTAGGGGAGAGTACAAACCTTGTAAAACCGAACCAAATCATAAAATTGAACTGAACTAATTCTGTTCAGTTTGGTTTTCCATCATCTTAATTTATAATTTATAAATTCGGTTCGGTTGTTAGCTTTTTAACTGAAAACCGAAATAACCAGGAACCGAACCATAAATCCTAATTATACCTCTCTTCTTCTTCTCTGAACTCAATCTCGCTTCTCGCATTCAATCAAAACGAAGTATTGTAAGGGAGTCGCTTTGCCTGAATAAGTTACGGACAATTGAATCAATCTAAGATAAGAAGAAACCTACTTCTTGCGCTGGCCTTCAGGTTTTCCCTCGTGTTTTTCCCCGTATTTACTTCATTATCTTTGGTTTTTGTGTTCAATTTCGGGGTTTCTTTCTGTTTCGTGAATTTGTTGTTTTGGAATTGGGGATTTGTTAGCTCTTTGGTCAAGCAATTCAAATCAATTGAATTGATAAAGAGTTGTCTGATTAATGGTAGAGTGAGATTGATTTTTCTGCTCTTTTTGCGCTATTGTGTATGACAAATTTGTGGTATATATGTTCTTGTTGCGTTTCTTGTTCATTTGCACTCTTGAATTACAGTTTAATGATGCAACATTCACTTGTTTATTGTTGATCTTAGACCCATTGCATAAATTTTAAAGGTGTTTTAGGTCATGAATTGAGCTGGATTAGACTTCAGATATAAGCCAAGTTCCATGTCTGATTCTCATTATCTCTGTGATTTACTCTTGCTGATCGTGTATAGTATTATCTCGGTTCAGTGTCTGATTTTTATTATCTCTATATTGTAGTATTTCAATTGCATAGTTTCGATAGAGCGTAATTAATGGCTTCAGTGGAACTATACTGCAAAACACCAGCCTTGATTGGCAATGTCAGCCAATGAAATTGTATTTTTAGTGATAAATGAGCTCCATAAGAGTCACTTGTTTACCTGATTCAGATGAGGCTAACAAAACTGATGACTGATGAGAGTTAGTTAAGTTTGAACTTTGAATATGCCAATAGGATCGTAGACTGTTTATGGTTGAACTAGGGCAATATTCTGAATGAATTTCCATTAGTATCATGAGTTAGTTTAGGAGCTCCATTTGTTGAGTTGAGTTTCAACACATTCCATTTGTTGAGTTGAGTTTCCATTGATTGGCAATAGGATCGTAGACTGTTTAAGCATAAAAAATTGGATACATGTGTAGTTATAAACATATGTCAGTTGCCAAGTTATATACAAGAAGAGCCATTTTGGTTTCTGTTCTCAGTTTGCTGGTTTGCTCAAGTTTTGGTGATATTATTATATTAATGTGCAAAAGGAAGTGGAACATGACTCTTACAGGATTCTGTAGTGATGAACATTAAAACCTGTTGTAAATAACAACTTGCTTCTGTTTTGTCCTCTTAAGTTAAAGGTTTCTCTAAATGTGCTTCTACTCAGAATGAAATCTTTTGTTTAACAACTCTTTGCTTAGCAATTTGTTTTGGCTGTTGCAGTTTGCATTCAGTGTACACAGTGGATTCCCGAAGCTGTAAGTTTTTCATGAACCTGATTAGTCGCCTAAATAAGTATTTTATTGCATGTTTTTTTACATCTACCTGCCTACCTATTACCTGCATATTGTATGTTATAGGATTTCTCATGCATTACATTACATGTTAAATAGAAGAAATTTTGAAAGGGCTCAGAAGAAACAAAGACAGTCATTTTGCGGAAGTTAGAGCACTATTTAAAAAACACACCAAGGGATTTCATATAAGTAGGGCTTTTCATATACCTGTAGTGAATATTGGGAAAATTAAGGTGTGTTATTTTTTCTTTTTATCTGGTCATAAATTTGTTATGTTATTATACGATTGTAAATTCAATACATGTTTCAAGATACCCACAAACTACAAAGCCACACATTTGACAACATATTCTTGTTTCTGTTTTTTGTAAAGCATTAGTATTTGTTATTTGACATTTATTTTGTGATCCTTGATACCTATTCCAGTGGTTTTATTTGTTTCCCATGTGTCCTCTGTTTATTACTTCGACTAAGGATTGTACAAATTGATTTGCCACCGTGGGGAATTGCCTGTTCCTACAATTAGAAAATTTTTTCAAAATTTGCTTGTGTTTGATGCTCATTATTTTTAGATAGCATGCCTATAGTAAGTTGGCCCATTTCGAGAATGTAAAAGCTATTAAAACTCAAAGTCTTCTCTTTTCTTGTTGTCCTGTTTAAATTGGTGAACAGTTTTACTTTCTTTTTTTGGCAGAAATTGAGCTATTTATTGGAATTTGATATACAATGGAGAGCGCAGTAAGGCTGCAAAACAATGTGAAATCTCTATGGATATGGGGAGATGCAAGCAAAAGCAAGAGGAACTCATTATCCAAAACCCTAAACCCTAAACCCTCATTCAGCCCTTCAATTGCAATCGAAGCCTACCCCCAACACAATTCGACAAAACACAAAACCCTCCTTGTCGACACCTATCATCAGCATCACAGGCTCCGAGAATCGCTTGCTCAGCTCAACAAGAAAGGTTCTTGCCCTTTGCAATTGCTTCTCAGTCACGGTGATTGGTCCAAAGACCTCTTTTGGCCTGTCATCATGTTTCTAAAACGTTCCTCCAGATCTTCACAGATTCTTCAGGTACCCTTTGAAATTTGATTGCAAAATCTAGT